>BOPN01002846.1:133156-140656 GCA_017312705.2 Penaeus japonicus | reverse complement strand
GTTTCAATGAGAGGGTGATAGGCTGTTTCAATGAGAGGGTGATAGGCTGTTTCAATGAGAGGGTGATAGGCTGTTTCAATGAGAGGGTGATAGGCTGTTTCAATGAGAGGATGATAGGCTGTTACAATGAGAGGATGATAGGCTGTTACAATGAGAGGGTGATAGGCTGTTTCAATGAGAGGATGATAGGCTGTTTCAATGAGAGGATGATAGGCTGTTACAATGAGAGGGTGATAGGCTGTTTCAATGAGAGGGTGATAGGCTGTTACAATGAGAGGGTGATAGGCTGTTACAATGAGAGGGTGATAGGCTGTTTCAATGAGAGGGTGATAGGCTGTTTCAATGAGAGGGTGATAGGCTGTTTCAATGAGAGGATGATAGGCTGTTACAATGAGAGGGTGATAGGCTGTTATAAGGGCTCCTTCAATACTCCAATAAAAAGAAAATTCTCTATTCGGAAGGACATTGTCATACAGTAAAGCCTTGGAATGCTATGCAATGTTAAATTTCAGTCGCTCCGAAACTAGGAAAACCATCGGGAAAAAATAAGGCGTTTTGATGAATGTAATTTTTAAAAAGTCAGTTGAAAAAGGTAGATTATCTACTCAAATTAACGACACTTCTCTTTTTTTTCATATACAATGGGATCTCAATCATTCTTCCGACTTTCTGCAGTCCAATCACCACCACAACCCTACGGATTCATCTTCACATTTTAATACGGAGAAACCTCCCAGAATCGTTAACATCACGGGCATCAAACTAAAGCCATCCGACATTTCCCGAAAACATCAGTTCTTGTGGGTCTTGCTGGAAATGACCACTTACGTAAGGGAGAAAGAAGATTTTTCCATGATATCCCCATGGACACGCGGCTTGTCCGGCTTATCAACCTCCTCTTCTGTGCGTTTCCTCTCCGGGGAAATGGTATCTTGCGGCGCTCGTCCCTGGTTCTTTGGAAAACTTTAATGTATCTTATTCCAGCTAATAATGTTGGTCTGTCCGGTTTTATATCTTTACTACATCGTATACACATCTATAAGACTCAAACGGAACGATTCTCAGCGGCCATAGATTATCAATTTCAGGAACCCTCGACCACGACAGAACGTTTTACTGTAAGGATATGAATGGACCAGGAAAACAAAACAAAAACATCCCTCATAGTAACACGTGAACACTGCCTATGCTAAAAATACGTAGAGTGGGTTACTACGCAAGGGAGATTAATGTAAGGAGGGGAGAAGGGGGGGCACGGATATCAGGTGGAAGGAATCTAAGGTCTTGAGATAATGGAGAGAAATAAACAACATGTGTCGGAATAAAGTCAGAAGCGGAAAAAACGTAAAGCAGGGAGGGAGAGCCGAGAGGAGAGCCTGAAGCAGGGAGGGAGAGCCGAGAGGAGAGCGTGAAGCAGGGAGGAAGAGCCGAGAGGAGAGCGTGAAGCAGGGAGGGAGAGCCGAGAGGAGAGCGTGAAGCAGGGAGGGAGAGCCGAGAGGAGAGCATGAAGCAGGGAGGGAGAGCCGAGAGGAGAGCCTGAAGCAGGGAGGGAGAGCCAAGAGGAGAGCATGAAGCAGGGAGGGAGAGACGAGAGGAGAGTGTGAAGCAGGGAGGGAGAGCCGAGAGGAGAGCCTGAAGCAGGGAGGGAGAGCCGAGAGGAGAGCGTGAAGCAGGGAGGGAGAGCCGAGAGGAGAGCGTGAAGCAGGGAGGGAGAGCCGAGAGGAGAGCCTGAAGCAGGGAGGGAGAGCCGAGAGGAGAGCGTGAAGCAGGGAGGGAGAGCCGAGAGGAGAGCGTGAAGCAGGGAGGGAGAGACGAGAGGAGAGCGTGAAGCAGGGAGGGAGAGCCGAGAGGAGAGCGTGAAGCAGGGAGGGAGAGCCGAGAGGAGAGCGTGAAGCAGGGAGGGAGAGCCGAGAGGAGAGTGTGAAGTAGCAAGAAGTGCGCGAGTAAAGTAGCTTGGGGGAGAAGAGGCGCTCGCGAGGCCGGACGTGAGGAGTGGGCGCCGCCCGATAGCCTCAAGGAGGGAAACAATGGCTCCCTCTTAACGTGGGCACTCAGGCACAATGCCCGCTCGTTCTTGTGATGAAATGCTCGCTCGCCCTTCCCAACTGGCCTCACGCACTCTTTCCCACCCCCCATCGCCACCCCTAAACCCCTCCCTCTCCCTTCCGCCACCCCTAAACCCCTCCCTCTCCCTTCCGCCACCCCTAAACCCCTCCCTCTTCCCAATGCCACCCCTAACTCCCTCCCTCTCCCTACCGCCACCCCTAACCCCCTTCTTTTTCCCAATGCCACCCCTAACCCCCTCCCTCTCCCTAATGCCACCCCTAACCCCCTCCCTCTCCCCAATGCCACCCCTAACCCCCTCCCTCTCCCTACCGCCACCCCTAACCCCCTCCCTCTCCCCAATGCCACCCCTAACCCCCTTCTTTTTCCCAATGCCACCCCTAACCCCCTCCCTCTCCCCACCGCCACCCCTAACCCCCCTCTCTCTCCCCCCCACCACCACTTGTCCGTCGATCTCGCAACCTGGGCTCTTCGGCGGACCTACAATCGCAGCCGTCAACGCTGATTCTCTCTTTCACCCTTCGCTTCTCCTCTTCTTCTTTTCCTTTCTCTTTCTCTTTCTTCACGAGCCTCCCGGCGTCAACAATGTTACGCCCCTTACCTTCAGTCTCACCCCGTTGTCCCTGACGTTGTCCCAGACCTCGCCCGCTATGCCCCCCCCCCCTCCTTCGCCCCCTCCCCCTGCTCCTAGTTCCTTGCCTCTCTCTCTCCCTTCCCCCCCTCCCTCTGCGATCTGAATCTTTCTCTGACCTCTACTCCCACTAAGGTCCTTCCCCTTCCCTTTCCCCTTGCAACCCCCCCCCCTCTCTCTCCCTTTACCTTTCTCCTTCCCCTTTTCCCTATATCTGCACCCCACAACCCCGTCTGACCCTCATTTCCCCCCTTCCCCTTCTTTTCTTTCTTCTTTCCCTCTCCCTCCCCCCTTACATTTCTCCTTCCCCTCCCTCCTCACCCTCCTCTTGCTACTTCTCTTCCTCCTTCTGCTCTTTCCCCTCTCCCTTCTCCCTTACATTTCTCCTTCCCCTCTCCCCCCCCCCCTACTCCTTTACCCTTCTCTTGCTCCTTCTTCTCCTCCTCCTGCTCCTTCCCCTCTCCCTCCCCCTTACCCTTCTTCTGCTCCTTCTCCTCCTGCTCCTGCTTCTGCTCCTTCTCCTTCTCCCTCCCCCTTACCTTTCTCCTTCCCTTTTCCCTCTTCCCTTACCTTTCTCCTTCCCCTCTCCTTCCTCCTTTACCCTTCTCCTGCTCCTCCTCCTCCTTTTTCTTCTCCTTCTCCTGTTCTATCCGCTCCCCCACCTCCTTACCTTTCTCCTTCCCCCTTACCCTTACCCTCATCCTGCTCCTTCTCTCTCCCTGCTTACCTTTCTCCTTCCCCTCTTCCCATTCTCTCCCTCCCCCCTTACCCTTCTCCTGCTCCTCCTCCGCTCCTTCTCTCTCCCCCCCCTCCCCCTTACCTCTCTCCTTCCCCTCTCCCCCCATATCAGCACCCCCCCATCCCAACCCCGGATGACCCTTCTGTCTTCCCGCATTGACTAATCCTCTAATTGGCTCTTGGCTCTCGGAAAAGGAGTATCAGTAGCGCTTGAGATAACATCACTGGCATCTTAAGGCTGATGGAAAATGGCACTTTTGAAGTGATTAGCGAAAGGAGTATTTCTTTCCAATAAAGCAAGAAGCGGTGTGATATGGAGTTCGTTAAGATTCGGTTTGGAGAGGCGGTGCATGCTGTATAGTTCACACACCTAAAGACGGTTATCGCAATTTTCTTCATTTTGTATGAGTGTATAAAAATTGGCGTGAGCTTCTTCAGTAAAGATATGACAAATAACTTGTCATTTGATTCCAAAAGTTGCCACCGAGTTGAGCTCACTGAACACAATATGCAAAACCCACGCAATGTCACCTCCCTAATATGTTCATCCTCTTCAAAGTACCAATACCAATAGTCGCTGTCTAAATAACCGATCCCATAGCCTCTAGATAGAGCTAAGACCACCTCAAGCTTTCTAGATAATGCTTCCATTCCCTCCGTGCCTCTAAGCCGCCCGTCCCGAGCGCCCCGCCCCGTGCAACCGCAATTTGCAGGCGCTGGCGGAGGAACGACATCCGGTCGGATATTTATAAGCAAAACGATGCAGTAATTGTGAAAGCAAACCGTCTTCAGTTTCACATTAGTTTGTTAGCCGTTCTCTTTGTATTGCTGATGCTGGACGTTCACACATTAAAGACTGGAATGTTCTCTGTATCTACATTCGTCACATTCTACTTAATATTCTTGAATATAACTTGCAGAATAATACAATCTACATAACTGAGTAAATATTTCCAGGTGATGCATCATCCCCATCTTGAAACACCATCTGGGTCTCCTTACTATTCTCCGCTATACCTTACAATCTTACTATTCTATACCTTCCCCGTCGCCTCCCTTCCGCGTGACATCCTTCCCCCGAAGTATGAGTTGGACGTCTTGAGGAGTCCTTTGGCAGAGTCGTCGAATCTCGGTCCACGCCCACCTCCTCTCCCGCCCGCACATGCGATATAGATGTCCAAACTCCTCCGGCCGTCGACAAGGCTTCGACTGTGCCATCGCAGAAAATCTTTTCCGCTATCACAAATCCGCAGAAAAATTCGGCACAATGGCATACTCTCTCACCCAGCACCTACCCGCCCCCTCCCCCCTCCCCCTTCCCACTCCCCACTCCTCAGCCCGGTCCTCAACAAAGACACCCCCTAAGCCCTCCCCCCCCTCCCCAACCCCCTCCCGCACACCGGCCGTCGGGGATAATGTTGCTGTTGCTTTTCATTAATTCCTGCCAAACAAGAGCGTGTTTGTGATATCATGTGGGGACACAAGAATAGCTTCTAGGCGGCTTCGACAGCGCCTCCTTCCTGCTGCCCGACTCTCTCTCTCTCTCTCTCTCTCTCTCTCTCTCTCTCTCTCTCTCTCTCTCTCTCTCTCTCTCTCTCTCTCTCTCTCTCTCTCTCTCTCTCTCTCTCTCTCTCGCTCTCTCTCTCTCTCTCTTTCTCTCTCTCTCTCTCTCTTTCTCTCTCTCATACTCCCTCCCTCTCTCCCATACTCTCTCATACTCTCTCCCTCTCTCTCATACTCTCTCCTTCTCCCTCTCTCTCATACTCTCTCCTTCTCCCTCTCTCTCATACTCTCTCCTTCTCCCTCTCTCTCATACTCTCTCCTTCTCCCTCTCTCTCATACTCTCTCCTTCTCCCTCTCTCTCATACTCTCTCCTTCTCCCTCTCTCTCATACTCTCTCCTTCTCCCTCTCTCTCATACTCTCTCCTTCTCCCTCTCTCTCATACTCTCTCCTTCTCCCTCTCTCTCATACTCTCTCCTTCTCCCTCTCTCTCATACTCTCTCCTTCTCCCTCTCTCTCATACTCTCTCCTTCTCCCTCTCTCTCATACTCTCTCCTTCTCCCTCTCTCTCATACTCTCTCCTTCTCCCTCTCTCTCATACTCTCTCCTTCTCCCTCTCTCTCATACTCTCTCCTTCTCCCTCTCTCTCATACTCTCTCCTTCTCCCTCTCTCTCATACTCTCTCCTTCTCCCTCTCTCTCATACTCTCTCCTTCTCCCTCTCTCTCATACTCTCTCCTTCTCCCTCTCTCTCATACTCTCTCCTTCTCCCTCTCTCTCATACTCTCTCCTTCTCCCTCTCTCTCATACTCTCTCCTTCTCCCTCTCTCTCATACTCTCTCCTTCTCCCTCTCTCTCATACTCTCTCCTTCTCCCTCTCTCTCATACTCTCTCCTTCTCCCTCTCTCTCATACTCTCTCCTTCTCCCTCTCTCTCATACTCTCTCCTTCTCCCTCTCTCTCATACTCTCTCCTTCTCCCTCTCTCTCATACTCTCTCCTTCTCCCTCTCTCTCATACTCTCTCCTTCTCCCTCTCTCTCATACTCTCTCCTTCTCCCTCTCTCTCATACTCTCTCCTTCTCCCTCTCTCTCATACTCTCTCCTTCTCCCTCTCTCTCATACTCTCTCCTTCTCCCTCTCTCTCATACTCTCTCCTTCTCCCTCTCTCTCATACTCTCTCCTTCTCCCTCTCTCTCATACTCTCTCCTTCTCCCTCTCTCTCATACTCTCTCCTCCTCTCTCTCTCTCATACTCTCTCCTCCTCTCTCTCTCTCATACTCTCTCCTTTTCTCTCTCTCTCTCATACTCTCTCATACTCTCTCCTTCTCTCTCTCTCTCTCATACTCTCTCTCTCTCTCTCTCTCACACACACTTTTGTTTCAGACAATTGCCCATGTCCTCCTCGTCTCCACACAATCGAAGTACCTTTTTCCCCCCTAGAGCCTCATTGCCTCAGCATCCTGTTAGCCAGTTCTGACTGAGGACTGGATGACGAGATGCGGCGAAATGAGGTGAAACTGATCGTCGGAGGAGCGTCGATTTAAGAAGCGTAAATACCTAGCAAGATATCCAGGATATGACGCATAGAGTACACTAAAAAAGGGTCGGTCGGTCGGCCGAAAGACGTGCTTATAGCCTTCAAAACACTCGGCGGTTAGTGGATTCGAAACAAACATATCCGAGGCTCTAGAGAGAGGCCAATGAACACCACTTTATTATAATGATGATAACGGCGAATATATAACCGCATTTGTTGTTCAGAAGTATATCCATGAGTTCTGCTTTATAAACCGGTCGCTGGAGTGTCGTGCTAGGATGTCAAGAGAGTGGGCGGCGTGAAAAAGGAGCTGAACGGGTGGTATGGGCGTCGGAGAGGGCGGCGTGGAAAGAGAGAGCGCGAGCGCGGGCGGCGCATACAAAGGGCGGACGAGAGCAGTGTTGCAAAGGAAAGTGGTCTGGGGCGACAGCACTCGAGGGCGGGGCGCGGGATGTGGCGGGGTATGAGGTGGCGGGGCACAGACCACACAGAACTTCGACTGTCCAGCCTGCATCTTCCTTTTGTCCTCACACAAGCCCAGTGTTGAGCCGCGCCGTATTATAAATTATCGCCACTCACACGCAGCAAAACAAGGGCGCGAGTGTGCCCGCTCCGGTGCGAATCACTTTCCGCTTCACCTCTGTCCCTCTCTGCGTTCCCGAATTCCTTTCCATCCACCTTTCCATCCACGAGCAGACCAGGCCAGCGGCTGCAATCGCACTTGCAATCCCCATGCTGCACCTTAAGCCGTCCTCCCATTCTTTGTGCTTTGATGACATCCATTCTCCATTCCTCAGGATCCCACTCCCGACCACCCCATTCTCTCTCAACACCTATCGTCTCCCCATCGGACTACCAGACTTACCAAAACATCCTTAATGTCTTAACGTCGCAATTCGCAAAGAAAACAAAGGTCACCAAGCAATAACAACTTTCAAGGGCCAGTTCAAAACGTACACAATGCTAAGATTTATAATGCGACTCATGCCCAACCAATGCACGCGAATCTCTCTCTCCCTCTGAACAATTT
>BOPN01002846.1:123156-128156 GCA_017312705.2 Penaeus japonicus | reverse complement strand
TGGACTGGACAGGGGGCGCTTGTTTGGACATGTTTGTGTTTGCCGGTATGTTTGACCATGTACATTCACCTATTTATAAGCGAACTGATAAACAGATTCTAGAGAGCGGAGAAGAAGAAAAAAATCATCATAAATATGCGTTTCGTATCGAGAATGCAACCTCTTACGCAGACTGCATGATATCTGATCCTGACAGGTAGTCATGGCTGGCTGGCTGGCTGGCTGCTCTCCCCAGTCCGCAATCTGTCCCCACAAAAGCCTTAGTTGTCTGCGATCGGCACAGGGTTTGCCACACAGCTAAGTACCCACAAGGCAGAAAAACAATCAAGTTCATTCATCCAAAAGTGGCAACCTCTGAAGGTACTTAGGCGAATTATGAAATAAAAGCGGACAGTGCGATGCAGCTTCTGAGCATGACCGAGCGAGCGCCCGGCACCGAGTGATCCGCGTGGCGTGACCCCTTGCGCCCTGCACAAATCAATGGGGGCAAGGAAGGGCGTGCAATGCCAAATGCAAGAGCCTCGCCTCGCCTCGCCACCCCACACCTCTACTTCCTCCCATTGATCCCTCTCCACAAGGTCGCCCGAGAGGGAATGAATGGCAGGGCTCAAGCGACCACCGACCACACAGAGCAAGTACCAGACGACCACTGGGCATCGCAGAGCTCCCTCCGCCCGTGCCCCATGCCAAGATTCACCCAGAAACCACGTGCAACTCCACGTGCTCCCCTCTCGCCGACCTCTCACGCACCACACTCCCTCGGTGTAAACACTGCGGTTAGCACGAACCGTGACTCACGCTAAAAAACATACCATGTGGAATATGAAGAAGCTGTCAATGACAAAAGGGGCGCTTTTTTCAAAGAAAGGAACTATTTCTTATTGCATTGAAAACTATGTCAACTGCTGATTCGTCATTTTCTACAGAATCTTTAGCGGCGATCGACAACATCCCACAACACAAAACCGCCTCCAGTGAGTGGACAGTACTGTACTGTGAACGTGTCCTCTGTCAGGCACACTCTCAGTATCACGATACACTGAGAAAACAACTCCCATGCGATGCATCAGCAGCGTTAACAACTATGTCCGCTTATCCAAGAACCTTTCACGGACGTCGATTTCTACCCCTCCTGCATGGCATATCCAACTGTCAGCATTACGAAATGAGAACTTAATTTGCCTGAATGCGTAATGATATGCACTGCCGCGACCCCGAGCGACGTCGAATTACCTTCACTCTTTTTCGGGGCTATGATCACAAGCCGTGTTCCACTCCCCGTTCTTCCGTTAACTTGCTCTGTAACTCGTTATTTTTTTTCTAAAGTATCGACAAAAGTCATATTTTCATAGGGAACAAACAAACATTCGATCACCAAAGTATAAGCATATGTCTATGTACATGAACTTACCTCATCCGACAAATTATAGTTTCCCTTCAGGATCTTTTTATAGAGGCGGATCCTGTCGGCGTCGAAGAAGGGGAAGTCGCCCCGTAGGAGGATGTAGGTGATCACGCCCACCGCCCACAGGTCCACGGCGTTGGTGTAGCGCCGTCTGGCCACCATCTCCGGGGCGATGTATTCGGGCGTCCCGCAGATGGTGTTCATCAAGAGGTCATCCGCCGACCTACAACGGGGAAACTGACAGTAAGTAAACCTTGATATGAGAGTCATCATTTTCACACCACTCTCCGTAAAACTCACTCACAATGTTGACGCCGCACATCAATCAATACGGCCTGCTACCAGAGTTACCGCTTTGCACGTCCGCAGGGTTTGCTTGCACATTGAACTTAATAATAGTTCATCTTAAGTCTCGAGTTGATGCCCTTCCACACAAGTTGAAGCGACTGTCATTTCACACAGATCCTTCCAGCATCCCTTACAGCCTCAGAGGAACAACTAGTGTCACACAACCTGCACCTTTTCTATCCTCTGCAGGATTTCGACCCTCCCCTTTCATCTACCCAATAAAGTCCTCCTCGTACGAAGGATTCTTTGGTCAAATTTCCTCTTTCGATGTCCCTATCTACGAAAATCCTTGCCGATGCAGCCGAATCCCGTATCGACTTTCGAACTTTGCTTCATTCATTCACTCCCATCGATCTCTGCAATTAGCAACGGGAAGCCTCTAGGTTTGGCTCTATCTCGATCGAGTTCGTTGGCTGCGGGATAATCAAATGGTGGCCTAATTACGAAAACGTCTTAAAAAATATATTAATTAGTCAAGTAACACAAATGGGGCAGACAGTCACCATTAGTAGTTCGGGCGCCTTTATATTTCTATTATTACACGTGTCGAGGCAAATATAACTTAATTTTCAATAATATTAAATTTAGGTATCGTATAAGCTCAAGATATCAAAAAATATATATTACCGTCATCAGAAAATCATATATTTTTTATAAAATTAAAACATCAATTAGTACGGAAATGAAAAAAAACTGAGAGAGAGAGAGAGAGAGGGGGGGGGGGAGGGGGGGAGAGAGATTGAGAGAGAGAAAGGGAGAGAGAAAGGGAGAGAGACTGACAGAGGGGAAGATGGAGAAAGGGAGAGAGGAGAGGGAGAGGAGAGAAAGGATAATGAACAAAACCTGGATGAGGTAAGAAGTCCGTCCTCGTTTAGCAAATCAATCTCTACCAAAATATGTTTTAAAAAATCCTGATGGAGTTGCAAAACTGAAAGGCAATTGCTTCCAGTATGCAAATTAAGGCTGCTTTCATAAAAAAAATATATATATATCAATCTTCATATCGAAGTTATCATTCATAAAAAAAAATCACATCTAAGTTATCACTCATCATAAAACAACAATGCCAAACTTATATCACTGCATAATGTTGATTTTTAAGTCTAGACATGAGCTATTCATCTATCGCTTTATTTTTCAGAATCACTTCTTTTGCAGATTTCAAAACCAAAAATTGCATAGGAAAAACCCTCTTAACTTCTACATCTGTGCAGGACAACTGTGTTTGAGACAAGTGCAAATGATCGAACTACAGGCCCTTCCTGCTGCTAGCCACCTATGGCAAAGTGAATGAAGCGATTCAGGTGAAGCTGATGTAACAACTGCAAAAGAGGGCGATGGAATTCTATCCTGAAGCCCCAAACTGGATGATGTCTACGTTGGGTGCAGTTCATCTTCACTTGATGAAGATGAACTCTCTGCAGGCTTCTGTGACATAACAGATTAGCGTCCGTAGGAAGCAAGGCCTTCATGCGCATGGATTTACCTTAAGTCTTTGTGAAGAATCTATAACGTGCTATTCAATGCCGTGGCTGGTGGCTGATCATACAATGTTGCAAAGAACAGTTCGTCTGTATTCAGCTGGGCACTATTTGCAGCATGTTCTCCAAGAACCTTAAAAAAAAAATCTAGAAATTTTCCCTGGCGTCGAGGGTATAGACGCTACCCTTGGGTATAGTATTATGACTCGGTACACTACATGTATACCTAATAGCTGCGAGGACTTAGAACCAGGAGAATCAAGGCTGGAGGGAGTTTGGTTGAGAGAGAGAGGACAGGGTGGTATGTTAAAAAAAGGGGGGGGGGGGAAGGGAAAGGAATAAGGGATGAGGGAGAGGGAGAGGCTCAGAAGGAAGAAGGAACGAGTAGATGTATGAAAGGTACACTGGGAGGGAAAGAAGAAGGGTTAGGGAGGGAGGAGAAACGAGGAGAGGGAGCGGGAAGGAAGTGGGGAAAGGGAGAAGGATAGGAGGTGGAGGGAGAGAAAGGAAAAGTGTTTGGAGGGAGGAGGGCTGATAGGGTCGGAGGAGAAAGATTCAGAGGGGGTTGGAGAAAGAGGAAAGGGATCAGGATAAAGGATGATAAAAGGGATGGGAAAAGGAGTTGGAGAAGGCGAGAAGGAACGGGAGGAGGAAGAGTGAATAGCAGACGTATGTAAGGGAGTCCGGGAGGGAGGAAGAGAAAGGGAAGAGAAATAGGCGTGAGAAGGGAGAGGGAGGTGGAGGGAGGATGAAGGAGAGAGGGCGGGAGACGAAAGGATGGGGATGGGCCGTAAGTCGTAATTGAATGTTACCTCCACATATCCTTTACTCTTTATCATAATTTCCGGAAACGTGTGTCAAATTTCCCCGAAGACTTCCCTAGGACTATTTTTATTTTAGGGATTTGCAACAGATATGACTTACGCTTGTTTATATTGTGCTAGTGAGTATTCGCTGTACTTTCATGCCTGGTATTATCTAGTCTTAAGACTTTAGATAGGACTTACATGTCAAGGAAAATGCTCTTCGTTAAAATCAGGTTTTATGATTTAATAGGGAACTAGTCTACATGCAAATGTGACTGAATATTCAGGTGAAAATATAGCTTTTTCGCCTTGATTAAAGTACCGACAGTTTGGAAAAAGGTTTTCAGAAGAAAACCTTTCGGAAATTTGTGCTAGGACTCGCTAATTTAAAAAAAACAAAAACAGAGAAACAATTTCACAGCAAATCCTGCATCGCAGATAGCACCAAGTGGAATGGAACTCAGATATCATAGGAGATGGACTATCTGGAATGCCATCCGAAAAACGAAGAAAATTCCTAGGACTACGTACATAAGCAAGCAAGCAAGCATTGCTTTACTCGTTGCGTTTCCTAGTCTAGTTTGTATATCCTAACTATACAAGCTATAATGGATATTTGTCGAAAAGAAGTTCCCGAAGGAAAGTATTCATATTTCATACTGAAAGTTTGAAACTCCAACATACCGGATGGAACTTTACAACAGGTTAACTGTAGACGCAAAGCAAATCGGAAAACATTTAGCACTTGAGACCGACCGTCGCATAGAGTCTGAGATTTAGTGGGGAAAGCTGGACTTCCAGGATTCGCACATCAAGAAATCCTTTCGGATATCGCATAAAATCCAGCGCTTGATCTTTATGATAAGGTAGTTGCCCGAGAAACTGGATAATGGAACTAGGTTGCGCATCAGGAGTAACCGCCGGCTGTGAGACCCATTACTAACATTAGCCATAGGTGTT
>BOPN01002846.1:95656-115656 GCA_017312705.2 Penaeus japonicus | reverse complement strand
AGTATATATGTATATACATATATACAAATATATATACATATATATATACATATACATATATATACTTATATGTAAAATATGCTAGAAGGTCTTGTTAGCAGCGGTCAAACCCTAACAGGGAACATACAAGTCTGCAGATGTGTAGTAGCTAGCAGTTTTCTCCTCATACATCAATTCAAAACCAAGACAACGGCATTCATTCCCTGGAAGTGAAGGAGTCCCTGGATACGGCAATGACAGGATCTCTCTCGAGCTGAGAGTTCTTAAAATACCCGGTACGTACGATTAGGCAGCTTATCCATATAAACCTTAGCACAAAGGGCCTGTGATAACAGAATATGATATAATGGCATTACGTAAGGAACTTTCGTCCATTGAATGGGATGTCGAAAGTTAGAATACTGGGCGGAGAGCAGAAAATTCTGAAGGGCAGACACGTGTTATAAGGGAGAGGTAATCCTCGAGAAAACAAAAAATAATTATTAGTAGTTATTCTTTTTAAATTCACACGCGCCTAGAAAAAAAATGTCAGGGACTTCTACAGCGTAGTAAAAAATACTGAATGACGGACACGTTGTTTATAGGAGAAGAAAACCTCAGGATAAAAGACAATAAATAAGGGAATATGTATCTTAGTTCACAAGCGGGACTTGAATGTCAAAATAGGAAAAAGGGTAGAACGAGAATCCTTAATTCGAAATAGGTTCCAGAAAGGAGTGAGGACAAAAACTGCCCAGACTCCATCTCTCAGCATCAAGAATCCTTTAAAAAAAATGAGAGTATCTGATTTGGAATTCGCCATCGGGTGTAAAATAAATGAAACTGACGTCAAAATTAAGCAGAAGCAACACTGTCAGAAATGTGGGAACTAATAATAGCGTAAATGTTGGCAGCGACCATAGAATAGTTAGAAAAGAAACTCAATTACACCTAAGGCGAAATAAGCTTCTACGGAAAACGCTCCCTACCCTAGCTAACTTGATGACCTAGGCAACAGAATTTAGTCTTATCCTTCAAAACAGATACTAGGTCTTCGAGAACGGATATCTTGACACTGGTCAAATCTTCAACCAGCTCAATGAGACACTAAAAGGAAGATGACTTGAAGGAGGGGGTAAAATTGAAAAACAAAGGTTCAACAAACTCTCAACAGAAACAAAACATCTTATGCAACGCAGGGATGTGAGAATAATGCTAGACATAAATAAACTAGAATTACCAGAACTAAAAAAATAATAATAAATAAATAAATAAATAAAATATATATAAATGACAAATAGGTAGATATGTGTAAATCTAGCATTTAAAAAAATTAAGCACTATTCTCAAGCAAGACAACAAAGAGGAAACCATAAAGAGGGAAAATCCATTATGTACAATAAGAAATCCGATGGAGAACTCATGTATAACAAGAATGAAATAAAAGTGTACAAGCCTTTAATGGTGATATTTACAGCACAGATCTGACGGCTAACCACGGTGATAAGTGAACGCAATAACTAATGATCCCAGAAGACTAATTTCCTAATCGATAATAAAGGAATAGCGAAAGCTAAACATGCCAATTTTTTTCAAAAAATGTCTTACAGACAGTAAAACCCCTGAAAGTTTGGAAAGTGCAATAATCCTTGCAATCCACAAAAGAGGGAACACAACGGAGCCAAAGACTTGTCGACCTAAAAGCCTCCCATCAGTTATCTGTAAATCGTTCACAAAGGTCATCAAATATCGCATCTCTGACACTCTAGCCTCTAACCGGCCCGTGGAACAGATAGGCCTACGCAATGGATTATAAAAAAACAGGCCTAACCCACACTAACACAAATCAGAGGGAAAGCAAATGAATAAAGAAAGTATTTGCTTATGACATTCGTTTATTACGAAAGGCATTCCATATGTACAGACAACAGTAGTATTAAAAGCAATTCGTAAACAAAGAGTATAGAAGGTCAGCCGTAGAATATTGGAAAGATATGTACAGACATCAAGATCCACGTATAAACCGATAAAACACCAATTAAAAAGCCCAAAAGAGGCAGGGCGACAACAATGTCACTAAAACAGCTTGTCGAGAGGAAATAATGAAGCTAGACTGGTGGGACAACGGATTAAAGTTAAGGACGAACATTTTAAAAATCTAAGATTGACAGACGATAGATACTGTTCACTTCAGCGAGTCAACAAATGAACTACAACGATCAGTAACCCATTTGAATAGGGAAAGTTTGAAGGTTGGACTAAGATGAACAAGAAAAAGACTGAAGACCTCAACTTCAGCCAATACAAGTGTTTGAAATAGTGAACGATTTTATATACCTAGGACAACTCATACAGACATTTAAATGTCGAATTGGGCTAAGTATATTGTGTGTGTGTGTGTGTGTGTGTGTGTGTGTGTGTGTGTGTGTGTGTGTGTGTGTGTGTGTGTGTGTGTGTGTGTGTGTGTGTGTGTGTGTGTGTGTGTGTGTGTGTGTGTGTGTGTGTGTGTGTGTGTGTGTGTGTGTGTGTGTGTGTGTGTGTGTGTGTGTGTGCGTGCGTGCGTGCGTGCGTGCGTGCGTGCGTGCGTGCGTGCGTGCGTGCGTGCGTGCGTGCGTGCGTGCGTGCGTGCGTGCGTGCGTGCGTGCGTGTGTTCGCGCGGGTATACCTTGTGCGTGGGTATAGGCCTATATCAAAGGTACTTCAAGAAGTATCTTATCATGTGCTTTATATCTTAAGTGTGTAGGTTTTCATTACACATATACGCTCATTACAAAACAGAATACTACATAAGTTTTATCTCTATTGCCATCATTATCGTTACTAACGTCATTATCACTATTGTTTTTGATGTAACAACGTTAATAACAATTATAAGCATAAAAAATACAAACTTCCCCCGAAAATACGGTATGGGGTAAACATGCGGGGTAAGGTAGGCCTACTTACAGACTCCTCACTGGAACTATGTACAGTATGTGTAATACATGCACGTCCGGCCGCCAACGGGTAAAAACACGATGTTTAACGTTCATAACCTTCTAAACTCTTGATATTTTGTCTAACAATGATACCGCAAAGCATGAATCCCCTAAAGAGGTTTAGAAACGCCAGGAAAAAGAAACCTCTCGAATAACGTAATACATTTAATGCCGATGCCGGTTACAACAGGTGCTTTCTAGTTAACGGATTTTGAAGTATGATGAACTATAACAAACAGTATGAAATGTAGTAATGCTTCACTGACGGCAATGAGTCTTTTAATGAATCTACGCACCGCTGTTCTAGGGTTAAAGGTCACCATAGCCTAGATGTTCTGTAATTGTTCACACGAGAAAGGTGAACAACCCGAGAGGGAAAAGGGCGACGAAGCCAATCAGAAGAGGAATTCAGTGTGATTGGGGATGAAACCCTTGTACCTCGCAATGTCAGCGTGCTCAAGTCTGGTCTAATCAATGCCGCACATCGGACAGACCATCACTAATTCCCACGAATAGACCAGGAATCAGAAGAGCGTCTGGCACTACAAGCGTGAGCATTTTTTAAAGCTTAGCGTCTCCAAATAGAATGGGTTTCGCTAAGCTACCCGTAGGTGGTTGCAAGACTTAACCCATTCGCGTTAAAGGAGGTCCATGGGGGTATTGCTGGGGCAGTTGTGTGAGGCGCGTACATCTTCATTGAAAAGAGATAGACAGTAGAGCACTGCCTATCATGTTAGCAAGGCAAGGGTATTGATGAAGTGACGTCGTTGCTTGTGTAGTAAAGACGTGGTCAAGAGTTTCATGACAAAAAGTCTAGCTATGTCTATCCGATCGATATCTCGGAGGTGCTCTATGCAACCGGATATGTCGGGGTACTGGACAGGACAGTAGGTAATGTAGGGCTCGCTCCGTGACGGGTGTTGCAGTGTTGGCAGGCTCGGATAGTCCTTCGGCTAGCTCTCAAAAACACCTGTATCCTAGTCTGTGAATGACGGTTGGATTCCTTTTTGTGTCTAGAATAATGGGATCACTTCCTTTAAACCCTTCCCCCGAGGGGGGAGGGGAGACCTTGGCGACCAAAATCGTGTGCTCTAATCTGGACTGAAGCGGGATGGCTCCTCCGAGGTTGGCTTGAGCTTAGGTGTCATAGGCAGTTTATAATGGCGTACCAGATTGAGGCGCTAGTTGTTTTTTGTGAAATTTAACGAGCTCATTGGGTGATGAGAAAGAGAGAGAGAGAGAGAGAGAGAGAGAGGTTGTTTTTGTATATTATATTAATGTGTCTTTTTTTATCTAATTTCACTTACATTATTTATCAATCTATTGACTTCATATAATTTCCCAAGGAGACGTGGCGCCCCACTGACCACAAGCTCGCGACCTGTAGCTATGACCTGTTCAACGACTAAGATTTTAAGCCGCGTGACTCACACGAAAGGGCTTTTAAGTTGCTTGGAGCAATGTTGCACAGATGAGCTGAAGATTTCTGCAGAAAGCCAAAGACCTTCGCTCTGAGATAAGATACCAGTGATACAAGGCTTCGCGTCAAAAGATTAAACCTAAAGTGGGGGTCCAGGTTTTCCCGCATGGTTGGCGAAGGGTAGACTTTAGACTTCCTCCTGAGGGAAATGTAGTTCCTGCGTGACTGCACCAAGGTAAAGGTCACGGTCATGTGCAACGGAGAAGCAAAAAAAATAATAATAAAATAAAAAATAAAATAAATTAATAAAAATAAAATAAATAAAAAAATAGAAACTGGGTGCTATTTTTTTCTATGATCGTGCATTCCACTCGTACTTGGAATCGCAGCAACAATGAAACTCATAGGAATGAGCCAGCTGCTACGCATATTGCACCTGGAAGGAGGATGGCCATTCCTCTCTGTCGAGGGTTGAGTACGCGGGGCGGCAGCTGCTTGATAGATCTATGTCCTCCTTGGCCCGAGGGTGAATAGTGTGCAATACATTGCTTTTTCAAGCTCAACGACCTAACCTTATTACTGGTCTAATAGGTCAAAAACTGCATGAATCTAACAAGATACTTTCTAAATACCATAGGATAAACCTATCAAAATGATTATTAACACACACGTATGTTCCCATACATGTAACAAACCTACTGACATTAAATGAGCTGGTTATTGGAACATGTAAAAGTTATTTCACGGAGAAAGCAGACGGAAAAAATCTGGCTGGTGATAGTTGCATTCGAACGATAGTCAAGCGCTTTCCCAAAAAACATGCATCATTCAGTAGTGATAAGTTCTCAGATAACCTTACTATAAATATCTAAATTTTGGAGCTCACAGATTCCGATGTTATTTCTCTCTCCGGAAGTTGCTCGCACCCTCATCGAGACATTCCGCATCATTTGCGGCCAATCAATACAGCACAAGTTTTGCAATACTTTCTTTAAGATCTGACATAGGCATATGTTTAAAAATATATTCAAAATTCTTTTAACATTTCTGTAATTTTCGTTTAGCTGTTTTAGACGAATGAAATTAAGAACATTGCACAATATGCACATAATGATTAGGCCAACTTCCGGTGCGCATTTACAATACACACACATTATATATATATATATATATATATATATATATATATATATATATATATATATATATATATATATATATACATATATATGCACGAGAGAGCGTCCTAGTAACAAAATAAAAAAGTAGGCAAATCTATACATAGCAAATTAATATGCCTGAAAAATGCCTACCATAGTGTACGACCTATATTCATCACTATTTTAAAATGCAATAAATCGAAAAAAATAATGTAACAACCTGAATCTACAATTGTTCACATTGTCTATGGGTTATATTATACCTATATTCAGGGAGTTCCAAACTATAGATCATCCTTTCACTTTTATATTTGCAACAAATAGCAAACGAATCTAATGCTGTTTACAAAAATAAACAGGTGCTTCGGACATGGAAACGAGAATTGCTTGACCTTAAACACAACAGAACAAGGAATATACAGTTCAGAAATCAAAGGTATTAGATTTAATCTCAATGAAAATGCCTTGTTCATATTTCTAATACAAACTTTAAAGTTTGTCTAATACCCTCGTATTTTTACCACACACCCATCAACACAGCACACACACTCCCGCACGCACAAACAATCACGTATATACATATGTATTCATAATACCGGCGTTTTTTTCCTAATTTCCCTTAGAGAAAATTTACCACAATAATCGTTGAAGTGTCAAACCCGTTTCCCTAATATTAGCATAACAAACGAAACATGAATGATTGAAAATACTAATTCAATTATAATAGAAATTGAATATATGAATTATAATACATATCATAATATACATTGAAATTACTGGTATATGAACATTCAATCTAATTAACGCTTACAGAGTATCACCAAGACATGTGGGTCATGCAGATCTGTCTCCCGACTTTACGTACCTCCTGGTGTGAGCCAGCCCGAAGTCTGTGATCATGAGTCTGGAGTCCGTTCCCGGGTGATAATATAATAAGTTATCGGGCTTCAGATCTCTATGGGTGATTCCTAGATTGTGCAAGTACTTCACGCCCTCTAGCACCATCTTCAGGACCTTGACAGCATCCCTCTCCGAGAAAGGTCCTTTGGTCATGATTTTATCAAAGAGGTCTCCCCCCGTGGCAAGTTCCATCACCATGTATATCTTATCCACACTTTCAAACACCTCGACTAATTGTATTATGTAGGGGCACTTCACACGCCTTAATATCGCTAGTTCGGCCTCGAATGCTTCCCTTCCTTCCTTGGACTCGATTATCTTTATGGCATAAGGTTGTTTGGTGAGTCTGTTTTCAACCCGAACCACTTTGCTAAACGTTCCCTTGCCTATGAGGGCCTTGATGTCATATTTGGCCGTGATACGCGGGTCGTATTTCGTTTTAAACTTGTTACTCTTATTCAGTCTTTCGAGCTTGATCTTCTCTGCAAGGTTGTTGCCATCGTCAACCCTAAGTTCGCACTTGACTTCGGTTTCGGAAAGCCCTTCACTCCGACACTTCTCGTCGCCAAACACATCCTCGAGGTGACACACAGTCTTGATATCACTGCTAGATACATTCTCCACCACTTTTTTGCTTTCGACACAACCCATGACGACCCTCCGAGCAAAAATACATGCTGCACAACTCAATAACTCACAAAAGCAGGGAGAACGTCACAATACATCCACACTCCAGGCCAGACACTCATCCACTGACAGCCAGAGAGCCGATTCTGCTCAGCCGAAGAGCCATTCAATACGTGGCGGCCGCCTCGAGTGCCTCTTCTGCGCTTTCTTAACCACCATTTGTCTCGCGCTAATTGTATCAGTGGCGAGTTGATGACGAGAAACAAGGCGGTTTAATTGATTGCATTGTCCGTCTGTAAATTAGACTTTCTGGTTATATTAGTACACTTATTTTTCATAATTATCTACCACTCTCTAGAACCGTGCGTAAAGTTTAATGCAGGAGCGATTTTGATGTTAGTTTTCTAGTTAGCCGGTTGGATATATTAATCTCCAAATTTTCGCGTGACATAATTACATGACGTCCATTTATTTGGGAAAATAACTTATCATCAGAGTGATTTATTGCAAGACTAATGTTGTTCCACTCTCTCTTCGTGCATGTGATTCGAACCTTGGATAATTTCTACGAGAACACGCAAAAGCATAAAGCCTTGTAGTATAACATGTGGCCCATGATATAGAAAAAATATAAAAACGATAGCAGGTGAAGAAAAGAAGAAATAATTATTTAGCAGAAGAGCCGTGTCCTTTGCCGATCAACCAATCAGTGTCGAGCTTCAGATGACAACAATCCGGTCAGCCAATCAACCCTCGATCTCCCTCTGCGTCTGTGATGGCGTCCGAAAGCATTATGAGCTGACTTCGGGGGCTCCTACCCTTTCTTTTGATTTTATGAGTGTTGCCGCATATCTGCTGCATTATTAAGTGGGGATCTATTTTTTTATATGATGTTTGTACTGAAATGGACAAATAAATCATTGAAGCTGTTATGATACAAAGAAGAAAATATGTAAAAGAAAACACAACTGGGTAATCGGACAAATGATCAAGATAACCCACACCAACATGGCTGATGGAAGGAACACTTGTTTTGAATAGACCGATTTTAGCGTCTTAGTTCATCACCAAGAGCTTAAATATGTCTTGACTGGGTGAGTTAATACTATATCCCTTCTTGTGTCATAACATTTAAGAAGAATACCGCCCTAAAGCAGTGGAAAATACACCGTCAACAAGTGGTCTTGGCATTAGCACTCAAGAAGCCTCATAATATGCTTTTGTGGCGAGATTATCAGTAACAGGAAGTATTTAGACTGGATTATTATTTATTGATATTTAGACCTCTCAGATTATCAGCACCAGGAAGGAAAGGGTTTTCTACACGTGCGGGTATGGGGTATCCAAAGTCGGGCACAAGAAATGAGGAAGACAGACAGACGTTGATGTAGGCCTATGATGAATAGAAACGAGAATTTTGACACCTCTTAAGTTAGTCTAACACCTGTCTAGTATTCTGACCGTGAATTCGTAGATTTACCAGTATTTAATTGGTCTTAATAGTTTTTGGGTAGATAAGCTGCAGCGTAACCCATGTAAATCTAGTAAGAGTGACATTGACTATCATACAGGACCACTGAATGTTTATTATATCATTTTGATTATATGTTGCTATTAAGGGTATATAAAGTTTTTAAAACAGAGTAAAGAAAGTTTGAATTTAATTAGACAGAATGATAAATGTTAAAGGATTATTATCTGGTGTAAACGTAGGAATGGTTCTGTCCAATAAAGTACTTGCTAGTGTGTACTCTTTATTGCAATATTTTCTTACAATGATTTCTTATACTATTGCAGGACAGCATTATTTAGAATGTACATAACAAAATGGTTTATGCATTGGCTGGATATTATGTACCTCCTGAACTCATAACGATTGGATGTTGTGTTGAGTAAAACTGCAACATTTTTTGGTCAACATATTTAGTTTTCTGAGCACATTATTGTGTGTGTGGCATTTTGATTGTAAAGCTGAATTCATTCTTCTTTTATTTACTATAACCATAATTGAATTAAATGGGGGGAAAATATTTATTATTGTAATTTGAAAAAGGCTTGAACTTATCAGATTAGAAAAGTTATATGTGTAATAGGGTACATGATAAAGATACAGTTGACTTGATTTGATTAGAAGGTTTCTCTCTTCATTGTTGAAAAGGATTTAGAGCTTGATATGGCCTTCAATATTTTTTTTTCTTGTGTGTGTGTGTGTGTGTGTGTGTGTGTGTGTGTGTGTGTGTGTTTTATTTTGATAGATAAAGAAACATACAACTATTGTTACTTGTTAGAAAATATATGGTGGTGGTGAGTGATGGGGGTAAGGTATAACATTTGGTATTTTTGATAACTCAAGATAAGACATATCATATGGTGACACTTGTGGTAGTCTTTTTATAAGTTGTTGTTAATGTTACCTTAAGATAAGATTTTTTTGTCATTCCCATACTTATCTAGATAAAGCAGAATCATTCAACCATTGATTTTCTTCCTCTTCTTCTTTTCCTTCTTCTTCTTCTTCTTCTTCTTCTTCTTCATCTTCATCTTCATCTTATGACAAGCAAAATGGAGGTATATAGTAATGAGTAATGATTTAGTAATATCTAAAGCTATATCTAAAGCTTGCAGAATCAAAGATCAATCTTTTAAACCTTGAAGTGCTTATGTGACTCCATATAGCCATGGCACCAGAGGTCATATTTAGCTGAAATTCATTTTTTTGTTATATTCTTGACAGGAGTCTGGCTTAACTATTGAGGTGGCACACTGATTAGCATAGCCTATATAGAAATTATTGTCATAAAGAACAATATAAAACCAAAGTGAGAGAGAGAGAGAGAGAGAGAGAGAGAGAGAGAGAGGGAGAGAGAGAGAATCAACAACAGCAACACAAACTGCTGATCAACTTCTTGTAAAAAAAAACAGTTGCTCTGATTATCCTATATCTCATAATGGCATCTAGATTCCAGATCTAATAATAAACAATTGAATTTTTTTTTTCTTCACATTGACAATAGTTATTATTGCAAATATTTTGTGTTTATGCAACTAACTATTATGGCCTGTGGTCTTGTTCCTAGACTAGAATTCGTGGTGTGTGTTTGTCTGGGGTATGTGTGCAAGTGTGGCATTTTTGTGAAAAAAAAGAAGAGAGAGAGAATTCAAGAGTAACACAGACTTTGTGCATCAGCTATATTTCTTATGAAAAGGATCACTCCAGTTCTCGCATATTTCTCTCTGATATTTCAGTTTAAAGTCTATTAATGAGCAGAATTGACATTTATGTATGGCATACTTTTTATGCTAAACCCTATATCACAATATCTCTTCCTTCCCTATCCCTTGCAATCATATATGTGATGTATATGACGGAGGTTATGTATTTATCTGTTTATATGTCTATATATCTTACCATACATTAGCAAAATGAGTGAGAGAGAAAGAGTTTCAAATATAAAAAGATGCAATCATTGAGAAGGGGAAGAGAGAGGATGCTCTTTTCACCCCGTTACGATCTCAGATTTGTTTGCTTGACATCAAATCAACATCAACCACCTAATGTCCTACAAGATGCACACCAACTGCTCTTATAAAGATGTTGTTATGATTTATCTCATAATGAAATCTAGAAATGTTATGTGTCTCCTCTCCCTGCTATGGACATTTTGCTTGACTGCCAATAATTTATATTTTTACACACCCTAGAATATTCATCAAAATGTTACATGGCTGTGCTATACACAAAGTCATTGTTGCAAAGTGCATTACCATTATGTAAGTGACACTATACTGTCAATTTATCTGGAAGTATTGGGTATGATATAAAGTAAAAGCAGTAGAAGTACTCCCTTACTGATTGAGCCTCTCTTGATCGTCAGGAAGGACTAAATCCAGTGTTGTCAATCAAATCCGATCTTACCCAGTGGTATCACTTTACCGAGGAACCTTTTACATTGATCACATGACCTTAGGTACCCTGCCAGCTATTTGCTCAGGAGTGGGGGGACTACTCCAGGCAGGGGCATTGGGCATTTAAGGGTTAGGCTCAGACAAATAACAGAATTCAAATTTCACATCGGGGTCTCTGCCATTTAGCTGTTATATCAATTTTCTGTATGACTGTTGATTTACCTGTAAAGTAATGTTATGTAATGAATCTTTTGTAAAAGATATTCCTCCAATTTGCATCATGTAAGTTGCCTGATATATCCTAATAGCATATTTGTAGTCAGTCCATAGCAGATTGGTCACTGGAGAAGTTGCCAAATATCACACAGGAGAGCAATTCCCAATTTGTATTATTAGAGTATTACATGTACCATTTTGGCCAAATTTGCATTAGAGTTGACTGCCATACTGGACTGTGTAAGACACTTTTATCAACCTGTATAAAGGAAATGTTAGATATATTGCTAAAAAAAATCTGATTTGCAGAGGGATAGATATGGATGTTGATTGGATGAAGGAGGGCAGGTAGGCAAGTGTGAATCATCAGATGGTAGGGTGCCTGATTGTGTTATTATTGTCTGATTAATTATTATTACAGGCAATACAGTATGCAGTAAGTGTAGTGTATACAGGTTGCACAGGAGCATTACCATAAGCTTTGCAAATTATAACTGGCCTGCCCATTACTCTATATTTGGTAAGGATTTTGCACCTTTCCTTGTTACAAATATGATTTGGTTACATATATGCAAATATACAGTTGACAGTACTCAAAATTGTCTAATTGTCTATATACATATCTTTCTTTATTAATGTGATTTATAGGAACTTTTTCCTGTGACATTGTTATTTAGAAATGTATTGGGAAAGGCTTTTTTTTTTTTCTTTTTCTTTCTTTTAGGAAGTTATTTTTAAAAATCCCCCCAATCACAGAAGACACTGGAATATGAAGCAAAAATCTGACTCTCCTTCTTAGCTCAAGTGGATATATACAGTCATACCAAATATAGAGGGTTAAGCAATTTTATGCATGCAAAAGTTGGTAGAAATGATGAAAAGTTTGCCATGAAACAAAAGTTTGTATTACATTATATTATGATTTTCATTATTATTCACTGTAGTAGATAAGACACTGGATAACGGTGCTATGTTGAAAAAAGTAAACACTAAGATAAACCAAGATGTCTTTAGTCGTATTTTAAAAAGTTTGTTAAAAACAATGTCACATATGTAGGTATAAGTGCATTAGGCCATTGTGAATGGGGGATAGATTAGTCTCCAGGATGGGTTTTATTTTAGAGCGAGGCAGCTTCACGCAACATATCTTGACTTTTCCCACTCTTTTAGTCACTCATTGTAAAGCTAGAGGCATTTATGTGTTTAAATTTTTGTGTTTTTTAAAGTATTTAGAGGCATAGCTGGCATATCACAGGCTCTATCAATGCTGCAGTTGACTAAAATTGTGGTTTATGGTCCATATCAGCTCATTATTTTATCAATACTCAGTTTGACAGAACTATTGCTGTTTTATGGGAGGACAAAAATCAGCTTTACTTTTTTTCATATTTATGTACTGTTATGAACGAATTCGAAACATATTACCATCCATAATGAGGATAACATGAAGAGGTAGGGAAGAGGAAGGAAACTTGTGCTTATGACTGTGAGTGCCACAGTAAAAGGCATCCCTACTGGCACAGGGGCACATTACAGACTTGGTTTGAGTCACCTTCCTCCTCTCATTCTGCCTGCATATCCTTCATCTGCAGTACTTTAGAGCAAGAGGTTAGCAACTTGCTATGTACCATTGCTCTATACAGATAGTGCTTGCTAGAGACCGTGGATGGGTGCCATTCAAGGCTCCCCATCTCGTGCCATCTAGGTTTTGAATGTTTGGGGAAACCCATTTTCCTTAATATTACAGCAATTATAGTAATTATGACTGCAATTGTCATCATCACTCACTCATGGCTCATAGCATAACAAAATAACACAGTAATCCCAAATCCCCGAACATCATGCACATCGTGACGCCCATCGTCAGGCCAGAGCTCCTGCTTTATGTATGTCATGACACCAGCACGCAATGGGTCAAATGCTATAAGTGAATAAATAGATAACCACTCATAAGCAATTTATCCACCTCATACAAGTAATTTTTATACAATATCCCATATTTTTGGATTTTGATGGTTGGGAAGGAAAAGGATATAACCTTGTTATTTACATATTATACTTGTATTTCAAATATTTTCTGTGAGAGGTTGATATGTACCTAGAAATAACTGAAGAAGAAAGCATTAAAAATATATAAATAATTGCATCATAATATCTAGGCAATAATCAATAATCGATTAATTGATTTGTTGAGAACACTTATAAATCATAAGATTATATTCAGGGCTACTTGTTATTCATAACAGAGACATAGTATTATTTGGAAGTGTCAATGTTTAAGGGTCAATAAATCCTTGTGCAGTTGAAAGGAATTTGGAAATACTGGTTTGTTCTGGTATTTAGAATTTTAATCCCTGTTTCATGGGTAGGATGACTTTTGTGCTGCTTTTTATTTTTTCAGTTATGAACTAGGGCATTATATCAAATGCTAATTTTGTATCACTAATATTGACTTGTATATTATACCATAAGTCTAGAAAATAATAGAAACATGTAAAACATCTTGAGATGCCCACCCAACCCAGAAGGCAGTTCCTGCGTCTATAAGTCTCTTTTTGTGTATGTGTATGTTTTTTTTTTTTTTTTTTTTTTATGGTAATTTTTTTCAGTAGATGATAGTGTCTTTATACTCAGCGCCATAGGGTTGTGACAAAATTAATCATAAATCTGGTCACTTACAGTCACAATTCTTACTGAAATGAAGATATCCTTGGAAAGTTGAAGCTCTGGGAGTTTGAAGCCAAAATGATTACCAGAACTTAATTAACCCATTGATTTGATACTATATATAACAAATATTTATATAGCAACATTAGTGTTCTGTGCAGACGGAGCAGCTAACGACCTAATTGTTAGTCAGGACAGGTGCCCTACAATGCTGGTGGCATTGGCTTTCACCTGAGGATGGTGAAAGTGTTTTCACCAACCTCAGGGTAGTGTAGACTAGCCCAAACAATATTTTTTATAAAACCATCACAAAATGCAGGTTTAGGCTGACTTTGGTACCCTATACCTCTGAGGCTAGTGCTGTTACAGCCAAAATACTTCATGACTATTTGCACACTTCAACTGTGAGCCTGTCTTTTAGACCTAATTGGTGCCGTCACATATGTCACGACACCAGTACTCAATGGGTTAAGGATAACTAGTTAAGGTTATTGTTATATTTGCTTTGGCTCCAAAGTTAGAAAGATTACTGATCATAACCACTACTAAGTTTGTTTTTCTCATGTGATGCCACTAACTGACATAGTTACTCTATCTTTGTTTTATGAAGTCAATATTTTAAGAAGTATTTAGAAGTTGCCTATAGTTGCATTTAAAAGATATAACAAGCCAGTTACTAAATATGTTTAAAAAGAATATTTCTCTGTATATTCATGTCATGTTTAACAAAACAGGAGAGCTTTGAGTTAATTAGAAAATGTAGAGCAGAGTAATTGATGAGATGGGGAGAAGGGATGAGGAGGGGAAGGTGGCTTACATTGTTTCACTATGTAGTAGCATATATTACAGATAGTAGGTAAGTTGTGGCCAGAATATTCAGTGAATCAAAAATTTGATATAGAATAGAATGTCATGTTTTCTTATTATCTACATCATTACTGTGCATTCAGCAGGTAATGTAAAAGTCTATGGAGGATCTAATGTGACACCCAATAGCTTTAGATATTCAAGATTTTGTATCCTATCATAAGAAATATAGGTCAAGATGGGGAGGGGAAAAAGTTCTTGTTGTGCTAATTATGTTGGAGACACCAAGCAGCAATTTTGCAAAGTTCTTTGTTCAACGAAGCAGCAGCTATGGTTCTATTTTGAGGATGTGATGGAGCATACAAAGTAGTATCATCTGCTTAGGAAATAATTGTATTTTCAAGATTGTTGCTCTTGTCAGAAGTAAAAATAGTAAAAAAAAATACCAGAGAGAACAGGGTCAATCACCTGAATCAAACATAGGTAGACTGCTCCTTAACCCCTTGTGTACGAGCCTATTTAATTGATGCATGGCTACCATTTGGTAGCTTTTATGGAATGAAGGAGACTTGTGCTTCTCCTCACATCTGTTTTTTCTGCTCAATTCTCCCGCTCATTTATACAATCAAGCACTGAAAATTTTCTTCACATCATGTTATGAGACTTGTAGTCGGTACTGGTATGGCTGTGACAGTGTTTAGACAAATAATTCCTGTAGTTTAGTCTTTTAGTCTCTATAAAGGAATAATATATGCTTTACTCTCAGTGTAACAAAATTATCACAAATTTATGGAATAAGAAGTATGGAATATGTTTTTTTTTTTTTTTTTTTTTTTTTTTGTGTGTGTGTGTGTGTGTGTGTGTGTGTGTGTGTGTGTGTGTGTGTAACAAAGATAAAACAAAATAATTACAAGTATATACTCTCCTCCAACTTCTCACTTGTAGTGCCACTCTGCAAAACAGCCAAAGTGGCAGTGGCATCTTACATGCCTTGTATGTGGTCAAATATACTTATGGTATCAATGTGTTGCCCCTTTCCACAATGGGTTAACCACCTCAATCAAGCATACAGGTAGACTGCTCTTTAAACCGAAGTCGCCTCTTAAAACTGGAGGTCTGTTTTTGTGCCTCTCTTTCAGTATAAATGGGATGTAGTGAGAGTAAATAAGTTTATTTAGAACTGATTGGTATTTTACTTCCAAACTCAAGGCCATAAAGAGCTATACCCTCCCACTCTCCCTAAACCTTCTCCTTCTATCACACTTGGCTTTCCTGTGTGTGTCTGGGTGGCTTTTCTTCCCATCACCCCCCCCCCCCCCTTCCTCTTTCCTACCTTTTCACATTGTACACAGTACAGTACACAAATACAAAAAAATAAAGTTGCTTTTTGTACTCCCATGAAATAGCAATATTTCTATCAAACTGAATGTAAAGAAAAACTGAGCTGATATGGATCCTATACTACGATTTAAGTCAACTACAGCATTGATAGAGCCTGTCATATGACAAATATAAGTCTCTAAACACAATAAAACAGACAAAAATTAAAAGACAAAAATGGCTCTAGTTTTAAAATGAGTGACCGAAAGAGAATGGGGAGAGTCAAAGTATGTTGCGTGAAGCTGCCTTGCTCTAAAATAAAACCCATCCTGGAGACTAGGCAGGCGAATATAGCACCCGTCTGGAATGGGTTCACCTTTTTAATCTACATATATATATCTTATTATGTATATAATATATAATATACAGTTGATTTACAGGTGAGGTCCTACTTGACCTTACCTGTTTACCACATCTTTTCTATTTTTGTTATTATTATTTTTATTATTATTATTATTATTATTATTACTCGTATTATTACTATTATTACTATTATTATTACTATTATTACTATTACTATTACTATTACAATTACTATTATTACTATTATTGTTGCTATAATAACAATAATGAAAGTATAAAAAATAAAAACATATGTCGTATAGTGGTAGAGCCGGTCAGATTTAGTGATTGGCTTTACAATTCAAAAGGAGAAATGGTTTAGCCAAGGATCGTGTGAGGCTTTGCATTCAAGAAGCGTTAGGAGGAAGATTAGATGACTTGCAGTAGTGAGAAACATATATTTATCAAGGCATCTCCTGAGTAAGTTGTCTTCTACAAAACTTGAATCATATCCTTAGTTATTCTTATGTTCTCAGCCATCTTTGCATTGATTGTGGTCTGGCCAACATCATATGCACTTCAGGTAGTAATGGAATATTTTGAAAATTGAAGCATGATTGTTTAGGAGTGATGATCACGTTGTAAGTAAAGTTGCTGCAGCAGTTAGCTATGGTGATAAAGATAGGAAAAATGTGAGCTTGTGATATTTGTTTGGTTTTAATGTCATTTTAAAACCAAATTGTTGATTTTGTGATAACTTTTTCTTTGTTTCTTTTCTTTTCTCTTTTTTTCTTTTCTTTCATATGATTGAGCATAATTTTTTTTTTCTTTTTTTTCTTTTTTTTATCAATCTTTCAATGTGCTTATTTTACTGAAAAAGAACATCACTGTGGAAGTAAACATCATATAAAGAGATATAGGGATGCCTGTATTTGAAAATTGAAGTGATATATACAACAGTGATAGGGATGCAGATTTTGCAGAAGACTCTGGTGGTTGGTTGGTTGGTTGTTGCCCACAGATCATTGTAGTGCAGGGGTATTCCCACAAGTTTAGGAAAATGGAGTCTTTCAGTGATAAAAACTTCTACACACTTTACTAGTCTGGTTGTATAGAGAAATATCAAGATGCAAAGTTGTTGTTTTTTTTTCACCATCTGTGATGTGAATCTCTTTGAAGTGTGAATTACAACTATAATCACCCACGCCCCCCTTACTTTCTCCTTTTCTCTCTCTCTCTCTCTCTCTCTCTCTCTCTCTCTCTCTCTCTCTTATGTTTAGTCTGAAATACTTTTTTTTTTTTTTTTTTAAATTCTTCTCCTAATAGCTAACTTAATGTCAGAAATGTGCCTTATGACTGATGTGTGTTTGTCTTCACCTTTTCAGTATGGCAGAATCTTGAGTGAGACAGCATCACAATGGGCAACAAACACAGCTGTTGTGTTTATCCTGGGGGAAGGTCAGGTCATTCTGCTTCAAGTCAGAAGGTAAGTTTTGATATTATACCATTGTTTCATTCACTTCTGTCCATTAACCCATTTGCATTTGGGTTCACATTTGCTGCTCCTGCCGGCAAGATAACAAGCACACGCAACCTCCAAGCACGAGATCTCACCTGACATAAAGCTGCGCTTCGCCTCTCAGAGCACTTTTCACCCTCTCGATTCAACGGGATGATAGGAGTTTTTATATCTGTATACATTATTTTCACAAGTGAAGGAAAATGTGTCTATACAAATGGAATACCAATGAGAATATACATACATTGCTGGTGGGATAGCAAGTCATCTGCGAATGGGTTAAAAGAAGATAAATTCCTTTTACTTGTGTTGCATTAGATATAAAAAATGACATTGAGTAACTCAGCTTATCGTAGACATTTTTTATCATATATAATTTTTAAAATAATTTCCACATCTAAGTAGTGCCTGCAAGCACTCGGAGTAGCAGCAGCTGCAGGCTGATTATAAGTGTGTGATCCAGTATTCTGGAATAGTCTTGCATTACTTTAGAAACTGTAGAAGTTCTGTTAACATTGTTTCTTATTTTATTTATTTATTATTATTATTTTTTGTTAATGAATTGTAGCTTTGAAAAAAGAGAAAGTAACTGATACTGTTTAACAATGTAATTTTAACAAACTTGTGTTCCTTCAGTGTATCCTGTGAGTTCAATCTTTGCACAACTTTGTTTCAGGGAGGAGGCACAGGTTCAGAACCAAATCCTGAAGAAGTGTCAGAGGATGCACAGTGTAATTTACAACACATTAGTGAGCGAGAGCCAGATGACTTGGATCAGGACCCCAGCTTGCACCCAACAGCTGGACCACTATTCCTTACCAAGTCTAGGCAGGTTATAGAGAGTGAGTATTTTCTTTGTTTTTGTTTTTTGTTTTGCCCAGATTATAAAGCTGATTAATTTACTTTTTATTGCATTTTTTGTTAATAATTTCATATATTTTGTTCAGACTTTGATAGTCATTTGTCATGTTAGGTAGGACCAGTTGAATTCTCAATGTGAAGTTCAATACTGTTCTGTTTCCTGTTGTTCATAAATTAAATCATTGGTGGTTTAGTAAAAAAAAGATATGGTGATTTCTCAAACTAAGCCCAGCATTTTCTGTCATATCCAGGAAATGAATGTAACTCTTTTTTGTGATATCATAACATACTTTCTTTTCATTCAGAGTTACTATCTTTCAAGGTGTGATACTTTTCCATGCTGAATCTTACATTATTTTTCTTTGATAATTCCAACAATTTTCAGAAGAACAATCCAAAGCACTTATATATACGTGTTTGAAATATAGAAAGCCTAAATTCTTGTATTTTAGGATCACGAAACTGTCAAGCCTTTGTTGGCATTAACTTCGAATCAGATAAATATGCCTTGCTACCTTGGATTTCAGTATACCAATTAAACATTCTGTTGATAAAGAACATTAAAGAAAGTGGCTTCAAATGCAATTTGGAAAATTTCCATTGTTCAAATCAACTGTAGCTGACACCATCACAAAGGCATATATAATCTGTCAGCACTCTAACAGGTTCTGTATATCCCTCAACATTCAGTACTTTTTTAAGAATGTAGTCCATTACATTTGTTTCTGTTTTGTTTTGATAGACTTGGTTAGGCAATATACAAGAAGGAAAAAAAATTATATTTTACAGCAGGCCATCATCTCTCAACACTATATACTCTTTCAAGAATGTAATCTATTCCTCTTTTTTTTATATATATATATAATATACATATATAGACATAGACAATATGCATAGGGAATAAACTGTGGTAATTATATTTTCCAGTAGGCCATTGTGAAAACATAGTTAAAACCATCTCTTTCAAAGTATGTGTCATTAAAATACATGATATAAAGGTAACATAGACAACATCTCAAGCAAGAAGTGAGACAAGTGTATCCAAAACATGACTATGAAGCAAGGGCATAAGTAGGGAGTATGTGTGCGGTATGCTTACACCTCTCACTTCTGTTTCATTTTTTTGCCTCAAACACTAACAAATCCAAAAACAAACACACACACACAAACTCTCTTTCTCTATCTATCTATCTATCTATCTATCTATCTATCTCCTTCTTTCTCTCTCTCTCTCTCTCTCTCTCTCTCTCTCTCTCTCTCTCTCTCTCTCTCTCTCTCTCTCTCTCTCTTTCTTTCCT
>BOPN01002846.1:82500-95556 GCA_017312705.2 Penaeus japonicus | reverse complement strand
TCTCTCTCTCTCTCTCTCTCTCTCTCTCTCTCTCTCTCTCTCTCTCTCTCTCTCTCTCTCTCTCTCTCTCTCTCTCTCTCTCTCTCTCTCTCTTTCTCACGAACGCGTCCCATAGCAAGCGACCCTCACTGGGCCTCGCGGTTGTCAGAACAATGGATCCTGTTAATCGCGATAATCTAGCAGAGCGGCGGATAATCACGTTCGTTTGGATACGTTCTAGTCGCATGTCCTGGCGTCTCAGTGGCTACCCTCTTTTTCTTTTTCTTTTTTTTTCTTTTTTGATTATTTCTCTTTCTATGTTTATTTATCTTTCTATATTTATTTATCTTTCTCTCTCTCTCTGTCTCTGTCTCTCTCTCCTCCTCCTCCTCCTCCTTCTTCCTCCTCCTCCTCCTCCTTCTATCTCCTCCTCCTCCTCCTCCTTCTTCTTCTTCTTCTTCTTCTTCCTCCTCCTCCTTCTCCTCCTCCTCCTCCTCCTCCTCCTCCTTCCTCCTCCTCCTCCTCCTTCTTCTTCTTCTTCCTCCTTCTCCTCCACCACCTCCTCCTTCATCTTCCTCCTCCTTCTTCCTAAGCCTGCGGGAGTGTTTATGCTTCACACAAGTTTTCTCCCAAGAGTTGGCCATTTAAACTTCTCATTTGCATCATTTCTTATCCCTCCTGTTTCTTCTCCCCTCTCCCTATTCCTCTCTCCCTCTTTCCCCTTTCCCTCTCTACCCAACTCTTTGCTCTCTTCTCCCCTCTCCTTCTCTCCCCAACTCTCTGCTCTCTTCTCCCCTGTCGCTATCCCTCTCCCTCTTTCCCTGCTCTCCTCTCATTCTATCTCCTATTTCTTCCCCCCTTCCTCACTCCCCGATCTCTTTCTCCCTTTCCCTCTCTCTCCATTCTTTTTCTCCCCTCTCCCTGCTCCTCTCCCTTGACCTCCTCTTTCGTCTTCATTTCACCTTATCCTATTTTCTCTCCCCTCTCCTCTCTTTCTTTGCTCTCCTCTCCCTCCTCTCCTGTTCCTACTTCACCTCTTATCCCTTACTCCCTCTCTCCTCGCTTCTCTCTCTCTCTATCTATCTCTCTATCTCTCTACTTCTCTCTCTCTCCCTCCCTCTCCCTCCCTCACCTTCCTTTTGTATTCATATGATTATGAAATATGTTTAAAGATTTTATTGTATCATCTAATTTTGTGTTACAGATGGACTAGTCAGAAGAAGAAGTAGAAGCCATGTAAGTGTCATTTTTTTCTGGATATTATTAGTTGCTACAAATGCTGTCATGTACAAAGTTTTATAGAATTGTTTGTGTATCTGTTTCTGTTTCCTTGATTTTGGGAGTAACCTTTTCAATTATTTTCTTCAAATGTTTGATACTTGAGCATTTTTTTTTACTCAATAAATGGAAAGGAACCTAATGCAAAAATTACATTAGAGAAATCTTGAAAGACATCTTGGTAGAATTAGTGTTTATACATTTTGTTATTTTTAGGTATAGGTATACTTTTGTAATAATTACAGAGAGTAATCAATTATATGGGATTAGCAACAGGAATGAAAAAATAAAGGATAGGTTACTTACATGACATTGTTGAGATGGACAGTTATGGGTACATAAGCAAGTCCAAGGGGTTTGAGATTTTATTTTTTGTGCAAGTTATAATTATATATTTATTGATTATAAAAGTCATTTTTTTATGCCTATTTCATTTAAAAACAATAGCAGGTCCCCTTTTAGTGCCCATACGTATTGAGATTTTTGCATATACAGGGTTGGTTATCATTGTCTTGGTATAGGGAATGTGGGAGGCGGTGCAGGGGTGGTTAACCCATTAACGATGGGGGGCTATTTTGGCTCCAAATGGTTGAAATGCTGGGATATTTCAAACGCATAAGCCTAACACCTCGGGATTCTCGCCTGTGTGGGCAAGCGCTTTATGCCCCATCACTAAGCAAAACCTTGTTTCAGAATTCAGTTACAATTTCTTAATGCCCTTCATGTAGAAGAGCTTGCACCCTTCACTAGGAATAACTAAGTGGGTCCCACTTTGACTTTTTAATAATAAGACCCTTAGTTTTAACATTTAGGTAAGAGATGTTTCCATACACTTTCATGGATTCATGTACACATGTTTGTTTACTCTGAATATTAATGTAAGGTCTTTAAACTCTAACCTCATCTACAGTTGGAAGATGGACGTACACTCAAGAAATCCTCCTCCTGCTCAACCATCTACCTGGATGACTCAACTGTGTCACAGCCCAACTTGAAGAACACAATTAAGTGTGTTGCGCTGGCCATCTATTACCACATTAGAAATCGTGCAGATAACCGCATTCTCGATATATTCGATGAAAGGCTTCATCCTTTGAGTGTAAGTTTATTGTTTCATTTTTGTAGCACTGGTGGTGGAAATAGACAGATAGTGATAGAAAGAGGAAGGTTGGGGAGAAATAGGGGTAAGAAAAGAATAATGAATTCTCATGGATTTGGTATTTAAGACAAGTACATAATGTAAAGTATCTGCGCAATTTGGTTGAGTTTGAATTATCTTCTTGTCTGTTTCCTTTTGTTGAGTACCCTCTGGTTCAGGGAGGCATATTGAGAGAGGGAAGGTATGGAGTAGGATAGAGAGGCAGAAGGGAGAAAAAGAGAATGAGTGTATGAGCTAGAGAGTAGAGAGAATTGAATTATCCTTTACATTGTATTTGTTTATGGCTATTTATTATAAAAAAAAAAAAAAACAATTTAAGCAAAGCAGTATGTTTTCAGAGCTTTCATTATAAGCCTGTAAAATTTGTATACTAGGTTTGCAATAATTTTCTGGTAATCCTGGGATGCCATTCTACAGTATATATAAGGAAAGGGAAAAACATTGACATAAGCAATACTCTGTTTATTTTTCCCAGATTATCTAAAAAAAAAAAGTAATACTTATGCACAGAATCCCAGATGTGTCATACAGTTTCTACTAATGGATCTGAATACAAAACCAAATGATCAATGAATTCAATCACATAAAAGACTTTCAGATGGTTTCATTCATAAACAATAATGCTAAACAAAGAGTAGGTGCTGCTAGAAGATAACTTTCAGTTCTCTTTCAATTTCATAGCAGCTTAGGAAGATTTATGTATACTGGAAAGTTTGATGATAGAATTATAGCTATAATAATATATCTTTCAGAAATCACATTAGACAGAAAAGATAGTCACTGATACATTATTACTTAAGGTTTTCACATGAGAAGTTTTGAGTGACCACTAGACAAGCAACATATACCATATATATTCTTAATATTTTCCTATAGTGTCCTTCCATACAAGTAAACTTTGCTGAAAGATAGAGGTGTGTTTTTATGTATAAGGCAAAATAAAAGTGATTGAGATCAGAATTTACTTTACAGCAACTGAGTTGATGAATACTAAACTTTATATAATTTCCTCTAATGTGAAATAAGAACATTGGAATTTCTTGTATTCTTTCTTATCTTCTGATTTTCCTAAGTAGGGAAATCGAAAAAAAACTAATATTAGAGAAAATCTCATTGTCTCTTTGTTTCATGTCTGAGAAATTACTTATAGAAGGTAATGATTTTATTAGATGCAGGCTGACATACATCTAAGAAACAAAATCACTGTTGTCCTAACACATAAGAGTGTACTTTATGTTTTGTGTATTCCTCTATGCTGTTGTTTAATTTCACTAAATACTTTTACATCTGCTCTCATGTAATGCTGTATGAGAGAAGGGCATAAACTTCCTCTCTTTTAGACTCTTGGTCCCTCCTGCCCACTCCAGGGCAAGGTGTTAGAGGGCTCTTGTCTTTCATCACTTTCCTCCTCCTTTCTCTGTTCCTGTGTATTTGTAATAGTCTGATTTTGTTTGCTTATTTAAAGTATTTTTAATGCTTATTATTTTTAGCCCTCTTGATTTGTGAAAAGAAAGAAAGAGTAGTTCTTATGGCAAGGTTGTGAAGTTCTCAGCAATGAGACTGCTGGAGTGTTGTGATGTATTGTGAGACCAACAGGACTTCCATTTAGTTTTCTCAGTTGTAAGTGGTGTCTAGTTGAGGAGTTAAATAAGGAGTTATGATTTGTCAATAATGCAAATATTGATATAAACCTGTGGTTCAGTATTTCTTGATGTCTCCTCACTGTATACAACAAAAGAAAAATTATATCTGTCCCCCTATATACCTCACCTTAGTCTGTTTATTTAGATCTATCCACTGAATAACTTTAGTTTTAGCCATATATAACAGCTCTGCATTACTGGCTCATGATTGGCTGAAAAGTAATGTGTCTAATAACCCGTTTTATTTATGATAGATATTCAAACTACTTATTTAGCAATATATTTGAATGTGTAGATGTACAACGAATCCCTTACACATTCACATAGAAATCCCAAACATGCCAATTTGCACCAGAACTGTGCAATGCAAGCACATGAAAGGCAAACTTGTGCCACAGGCTCTGGTCTGATCACACACAAATGAACAATAGGCTGTATATAGCTCTACTCTCTATCTTTTCAAGAATATGAAACTTTAACACTTTAACAGTATTTCATGTTGTTTCAAATATTACTCTTGTAATATACGTGGAGTAAATTATTTATTTGCACCACAGAGCTAGATGTCTTTTTGTGTACTTGAAGTGAGAGAAAGAATAATCATTTAAAGCCCTTTGTTCATTTTTGTGCAGTTAGACCAGTCTTTGGTACAGGCTTGCTTTTTGTTTGCTTGCATTACATTAATTGGTGCAAAATGATATGTATTTGATTTATAGATGTATGTATGATTCAAATTATTAATCATTTGAATATTTATCACAAATAAGTAAGGATATCAGACACTTCGATTTTCAACCAATTACAAGCCAGTAAAGCTCAATTGCCACATATGGCTAAAACTTGAGCTAGTCAGTGGACAGATCAAACTAAACAGACTATAGGTGTCCTCTTACCCATTGGTAGTGGTTTTAATAAAATGTGTATACAGTCATGTGGCAGGTTTATGTTATATGGCAGGGTGCCATCCGCGTTTACAAATGATTTGTCTTGACGGCAAATCATGTCATCCACTATCAATGGGTTAAGATAATACTTCAAAATACAAAATACTTTCAGTAAGGAAAAAAAAAGATTTAAGGCAGTCTTACATCCTTAGCATTATTGAACCAACATGTATTTAGTTTAGCTTAGGTTTCATTCATGAGTCATGAAATTTCTATCTGGCTTCTGTTGATAGTTGTTCTGGTCTTCAAAAATCCTTTTTGGCTGGAGGATGATTAGAGTAGTTATGCCGTTGCATTGTTGTATGTTTTTTTTTATCATCACTCGGTCTCATCTTGCTCTGTTTGCTAGTTAATGGCCTTATGCCATGTTATTCATAGTTAATTATTCCATTTTATCACAACTGTTTCTCTATTATCAGCAGTCTCATTGTTACTCCTCTAACCATGTAGCTATGTCATTTATATTAACTGACCTAATAGGCCATAAGTATTTTGACATGGTCAGTAATTTGCGACTCTGCAAGTACAAATTACTGATTACTATAAAAGATTAGAATGGAAATTGAGGTAGCCAGTATCACCTGCTTTTGCCAATGTTTTTTATTCTATTTCTTTCTTTCTTTTTCTTTTCATTTGCATATTGCTAGAATTTTAAATTATTTATTTTTTCCCCATTATGTATGTACATTTAAGTGATAGGTGGATGTAAGTTTAGACTACTACACAGAAATATCTTGAAAATTAGCAGCAGCTGATTTTTTTATTGTTTGTAAGTTCATAAGTACCTTGCTATAACATTTTTATGATGGTTGGCAGAATAGGACTGATAAATTGAAATATTGTGAATGTTTCGATATAAGTTTACTATCCTTAGACAAATACTTGTAGACATTTGTATGAATATGTCTTATCTTTTTTTTTCTCATCTACTGCCTATCCTCAAATTTAGGCTAATAAGTTTCTGTTTTTCAGCGGGAAGGAGTCCCTCCAGATTACGACAGACATAATCCTGAGCACCGACACATCTATAAATTTGTGCGCACATTATTTAATGCGGCACAACTCACTGCTGAATGTGCAATTATCACGCTAGTCTACCTTGAAAGGTAAGTGGACCTTCTACATGTTCGGGATGTGTTGCATCTGTGTGGTTCTATCTTTGCAAAGGCGATTACCCTTGATTCATCATTCTGCTTTCATTTTAGTTGATGTTTTGTTGTTCTTGTGACCTACAATGTTGTAGGGTAATTGAAGTCTTTGTTTCATTTGCCTATTAACCCCTTAACAACAAATGATGTGACGTTTCCATCATGGCTTGGCTGTTTTTCTTAGTCTCTTTAGTTTAGGTGTTTGAATGTCATAATATGTTATATGATGTAAGAAAAAATGATGTCACAGAAAACTATGTAACATTGATAATGTCATGGTAATTTCTGCTTCTGATTGGTTGAATTAAAAGATGTGAGTCAAGAAAAACGATTATAAAATCAAATGTGATCAGCCAAGAAATAAATAGAATAAAAAGATTACTAATATACTACTATTTCTAATTTGTCAATTAACTTGGATATCACATCACGTCACGTCATGAGGTACATGTTCATACATACTTGGAAGATACATGATAGAGATAAAATAGATTCCTTGTTTAACCCATTCACACCGGGGCTTTTCCGGCTCTGAATGGTCAGAATGCTGGGGTTTTCGAACACATAAGCCTAACGCCTAAGGATTCTCGGACGCACTAGCCAGTCTGAACTGTCCGCTCGCTCACCCAAGTGCTGGCCTTGACCAAATATCTAGTCACCGGCTTCTGACCCAAAAAGCACGAAACGTGTTAGCACATCATCCAGCGCGAATGGGTTATTAGAGTCTGGCTATTATTAACCCCTTGCAGATAGGATCCAGGATAAGTTTTATTTCAGAGCAGGGCAGCTATGCATATATATATGTTTGTATGTGTGTGTGTGTGTGTGTGTGTGTGTGTGTGTGTGTGTGTGTGTGTTTGTTTTTATATGTAAGTATATATATATATATATATATATATATATATATATATATATATCTTTCTCTCTCTCTCTCTTTCTCTCTCTCTCTCTCTCTCTCTCTCTCTCTCTCTCTCTCCCTCTCCCTCTCCCTCTCCCTCTCCCTCTCCCTCTCCCTCTCCCTCTATATATATATATATATATATATATTTATATATGCATATATATGTATATATATATATATATATATATATATATATATATATATATATATATATATATATATATATATATATATATATATATATATATATATATATATATATATATATATATATATATATATATATATATATATATATATATATATATATATATGCATATATATATGTGTATATATATATATATATATATATATATATATATATATATATATATATATATATAAAATTAAATTATCATCAATATCAATATCAAATATATATGTATATATATATATATATATATATATATATATATATATATATATATATATATAATATATATACATACATACATACATACATACATACATACATACATACATATATATATATATTGATATTGATATTGATATTGATATTGATATTGATGTGATAATTTGAATTTTTACTTTTTTTCTTTTCCTTTGTTTGTGTGTGTATTTGATAAAGGTTAGTAATTCAAATGGTGATTTTGGTATTTTAGTATCATTTCTAGGTAATTTCTATATGCTACTGGGGTATTGATTGCTGATTTTACATAGTTGTTTTTATGGACAAGTAATTATGAAGCCATTTTCACTATTACAAGTTAAGGAAATATGAAAGAGACCCAAGTTAATACTACTAACATGATATGGATTTCCTTTTTTTTTAGTCATTGAAATCACAAAATTTTGGATACGATTTTAATCTCTGGTATTGTTCAACAGGTTACTGACATATGCCGACATTGACATGACCCCAGGAACATGGAAGCGCATTGTCTTGGGTGCAATCATTCTGGCCAGCAAAGTCTGGGACGACCAAGCTGTCTGGAATGTCGATTACTGCCAGATACTTAAGGATATATCCGTAGATGACATGTAAGGTTTTATGTGTGCATATTTTTTCTTCTTTTTCTTCTCTTTCGTTTTCTTTTTCTTTTTCTTTTTCTTTTTCTCTTTCATCTTCTATACCAGTGTGCTTTTTTGCCCATTCTCATTATCTCTCTCCCCTACTTCCTCTCCACCTCTTTTCTCTTTTTCTTCAGAAAATTATTCTCTATTTACATAATGGTTAAGGTTGATATTTGAAGTTATTAAATTTTGTAGGTGGCTTATATCTTTTTTTTATTATAATTAAAAGCAGTGAAGCCAACTAAGTTATCTTTCTTTCTTTACAGGAATGAATTGGAACGCCAATACCTAGTAATGATTCAGTTTAATATCAATGTGCCGTCCTCTGTGTATGCTAAATATTACTTTAGCTTACGTACGCTAGCAGAGGCCAATGACTTGACTTTCCCAGCAGAACCTCTAAGCAAAGAGCGAGCACAGAAACTAGAAGCTATGTCCCGCATTTGTGAGGGCAAGTATGCAGAACAGTTATGTCGCAATGGTCATAAAAAGTGGAGCAGTCTGGATAACGTCCATGCTGCTTCTCGCCGCTCGGTGGCTATTCTGTCATGATCTTGGGTCCACAATAGAATCGTCACGCACAGAGGCCTGTAGCTTCATCAGGGTATATGCCCTTATCCTTTGTTTCAATCCATAGTGTGTTAACAGCTTTGTCAGTCCTGCTTGTCACTCACTTTTGGGACCAGGGAGTAAATATTAGTAACACAATCAATTAATTTGAAGTCCCTTACAATATGGTTCAAAACCAAATGTAATGATTAAAGACAAGTTGGTATGATGTTTGTGGGAATTGATCTTAGTGAATACATGCATGGAAAGCATGATGCTAAACATTGTTGAGAAGCACCGTTTCATTTAGTAAAGTTGTATTCCAATTCACGAGTAAATCTTGTAGAAAAGAGTCAAGTTCAGTCTGTGATCAGCAATGCAACATAATGGAAAGCAAAAGTGGAAGTGTTGAATTCAAGAAGAGAAGCAGGCCAATGCGCTCTCAACAGAAACTATTTACCCCTGGCTGTTAGGATCAGATATTTCTTATTTAAGTTATAATGTAAGGATGAAAAGAAGCATCAAGAGACAGCAATGGCTGATATTCTGTGCAGTGATTTATATGCAGGTGACATATTTGCATCTGCTATAGTGACTAAAGACAACTTCAGGGTTGTCCCCCGCTGACTTTCGGCAGCAACGATAAAGAAAACACTTGTGATGACGGATAATCATTAAAAAACAAGCCATTATATACTGTGATGTGCCACTCTTCAGTATCAACCTGTTTGTGTCCCAGTTAAACTGTTGCATATATGTTACTATTAACTCATCTTTATAACAGTTGTTGTATTACTTCATAAAATTAGGCATCCATAATTCATTATATCAGCTTTTGTAGTTAGACATAGTTTTCTTGGGTTTGTATGTATATTTTCTTTTTCTCTTCTTTTTCTTTAACTGAGAGAGAATTTTAAAGTACTTTAGAGTTGCTATGCAAGGAAGTGCAGACTTGACCTAATTATTAGTAATAGTCACAGTTGACTTAAGGTCTGAGCTCACAATTAATAACAGAGAATCAGGAAAAATATTGGATTAATACATATTCGAGAGTTTACAATCTTTCTTCTGTAGTATTGTGTCATGTTCAATTCATTATATGTTTTACTGTTGTCACCCACATATTACATCAGAACTAGACGTATGTTATCAAGTTAGAAGTTGAATTTCTATTGGATATACATGTGTCTTATTTCTTGTGAGGCACATGCCATGCTTTAAGATGACTGAGGCTCAAATATGTAGTTCAGAGTGGCATACTTTTCACTAAGAAGTTGTTAGATTTGAGTCCTGTTTTTATTTTCAAGTGAAAGACCTTTCAGAGTCTTAGTAGATTGGAGATATCCACATTAACAAATTACACAATACTTGTCTTTTTACTGTTTTTCTTCTTCTTCTTTTAAACCCCTAAAGTATATATAACACCGGTAAGCAGAAATATGTTAGATAACTTTTTTTTTTAATTAACATTATCATTATATTACAGGCGACTATCTTGAGAAAATCAGTTGCAATACCTAACTTGATGACATACACCTGTAAGCCATTTTTGCTGTTAGTAAGCAGCAAATTTGCTCAAGTATTTTGCCCTCTTTTTCTGATTTTGAAATAATATTTGTGGGTTATGGAAGGTGGTTTAACAATTATTAATCAATCATTTCTGGAGACTAGAACAATTTGTAGTTAGAGGAACAGGTCTTGCTTGAGTGGCTTATGGTTATACAGCTTATTGTAAGAGAATATATACTACAGGTCTTGGATATCCCACCCTACCTAATTACCTGTGCTCTGATACTGGATGGAAGCAAGTAAGAATGTGTACATGGCATTTATTTTTCTAGAACTTATAGCATGACTGCCTTCACATATGGCATGACATTTTCCTTTTTTTTACTTGTTTGAAAATTGAATTGAATATATTTTTCAGACAAGGCTCTTCAAAGTCCCTTTGTTTCAGTTTTTGCAGACAAATTAACAAACTTAAAAGCATATGTTTCAATGTAAAAACACATATACAGTTTTAGTATGCCTGTATGGGTCTGAATGTGTGTGTTTATGGAGATGGGTACATGTATGCTATAAATCATCATATTTGTTCATATTAAATTGAGTGTATTTATTCTTTGGGTTGAATACAGGCTCTCATGATTTCATGGCTGTCTCCTGTGTGTATAGCTCTTGTGCCATCTTATTACATTCAAGAATTATTTGTGATGATTCCTCAATGGTTAGCAAATCTGAAGATATTAGTAGAGTAGTCAGGGATGATTTCAGATGTGCAGATAGATAGATATCCTGTCATTGACAATGCATAGTCATGACATTTTCTTTTCAACCAGTAAAAGTTATATTATTTTTTAAATTGCATATTTCTTGCCTCATGATAGGTTTCAATGTCAGAGCAAGACAGACTATGTTAATGCATCTTTCCAACATATTATTATTATTATTCCAGTTCTTAACCTGATGATGTTGGGTGAGGCGATATCATGTCATGTGGTGGCAACACTTGCCACCAGAAACACAATATCACATCATGGCTTTATGTATGGCCGGAACACTGGGTACCCAGATTGTGAGCCCAATACGTTAGGCCTGTACGCTTGAAATACCCTAGTGTTAAGATGGGACAGAGCCAAAAGTGCCCCCCCTTCATTATTGGGTTAAATATTAATGTATATCTCAAGGATTTGTTTACTTTTGTTGAAAGTAATCCCCCCACATAAAAAAAGAAAGAAATGAAAGACTTCAGTGTAAGTTGATAAGTTTTCAACATTGATTAATACATTTTTAAAAATTTTAGGTATTGATTTTTTTTTTTTTTTTTTTTTTTTTTTTTTTTTTTTTTTTTTTTCAAAGCTATATTTCATATCATTTAGATGGAAATAGATTCTTTTGTATAAGAACATATTCAAGGATCTAATTACATCACGTTAGTTTATTAGATATATTCACTGTAAAGTTTAAAACTATTTGAAATATTTATTGACAAAGTAAAGTTATTAGAAACAAGCTGGCTTCTATGAATTCACAGAAAATTATATCAAAAGCTTATTGTATATCTGTATGTTTTTTATTTTCTACAACTTTTCAAAGACAGGTTATATATGTGTGTATGTGTGTGTGTGTGTGTGCACACATATTTTCATGTGTGTGTGTGCATGCATGCATATGTGCACACAGTATTTATGCAAGAATGTGTATGTGCATGTCTCTGACATTTTGTTTGCTTGCAAATAGTTTATACTAGTATATGCTCATGTACCCATGCATGGATGTTTGTGAATGTTCTTTTAGATTTGAAAATATATTTCACATTAAGGCTTTGGTATTGAGCTATCAAGTGGAGTGAAAGCATTATTTTTGCAAGGGGAAGGCATGCCAAACAACAAATATTACAGATTGGTCAGCATGGTACTGTGAGAAGTTCAGTGTGAAATTCTTAAACCTTTTCTAAAAATTACAACAATGTATGTTTTTAATTGTGTATGATTTTTTGTCATGCTTTGAAGAAATATTTGGCATACAGACATTTTTATAATTATGCATCTTGTGTAGCAAATAAGTTACCCTTTAATCTTTTCTTTTTCATCTTATTTGTGTTTTTATTGTTATGATCTTTATTCCTGTTCACCATCGTTATATTATTATTATTGTTTTCATTTTTCATTTTCAGCATAATAAAGTACATATATCAATTGCCCCACTGCACTTTAAATAAGTATTTCCTGATTTGGATGTCAATGGGTTTTTGTTCCTAAAAATGAGATATATTACAGTGATTGTAATATTGTGAAGATTTTAAAGAATATTTCCAAATCCACCAGATTTATAGCAATATGAGATATACCTGAACTTTAGATTTGCAATTTTGTAACTGTAAGCATCATTTATATATACTATTGAATAATAGCTCAGCTCACGTGTGTACAATTTTTACAACTTTTGATGAATGTTGATTCATTCTTATGATGCATTGTCTAGTAACTCATGTAGGATGAAGATTTTGCCATTGGTTACAAGTTGAAATGCTCACATGTACATGTTTTAATTAAGATATATAATCCCTAATGTCTGTGTCAGGAGAACTCTGTTCCATACATTTGCATTGTATGTAGACATGTTTCACTTCCTAGAAACTAGAGCAGTTAATATCAGGTATTCATTGTTATTCATTCAGCTTTCCTCTTGGATTTTTATTCATGAAGAGGGTATTTAAAAATAGATAGACCAAATTTATTCATCTTCACATTAGTTATTTATAAGTTTGTCATTTATAGAATACATCTATGAGTAAGTAATACTACTCAAAGGTAAACCATGCTGATATATGCATGCTCCTTACTTTTTTTACATTCATTATCAATGATACATCTTATGG
>BOPN01002846.1:72500-75000 GCA_017312705.2 Penaeus japonicus | reverse complement strand
AAAAGTGTTTAGACAACAAGTATCCAAATCTCACTTTTTCACCACTTTCTTCTACGTTCAGGAAAGTTCTTTCTTTTCTTTCCCCCTCTTCTCCCCTTCTCTTTTACTATTAATGTTCTGAATATTATTCCTATCGTTATTATAATAAACTTTTTGTGAAAATTCAAGGAATGAGGCAAAAAGTTGTCTAGTTGGCCACCCAATTGGTGATAGTCCTTGTAATGTCATCTGTTTGTAAAAGAAATTAAGACACAACCACAGTGGATAATGAATTTATACAGTTCTATCATATCAGAATTAAGGTTTGATGTCTTGTATTTCAAGCCAATTTTCACTTATATATATTTCCTCATAAAGTGAAAATGCATTTCATGATTTGTAAACTGAATGAATATTAATTTTGCCCATGGTTATTTCTTCAAAGTAATATCAGAAAGCAGAATTATTTGCTTAGCATATAGGAATGTGGTATTTTGTTATGTAGCAGTGTAGCAGATGGCTCTGAAGCATCACTAGAAAGCTGTATGTGTACAACAATGTTGAATGTAAAATCTGCTTTTGCTATGCTGGACCACCTTCTTTAGCACTTGAATATAATAATTTGATATTAAGGGTTTCAGATCACTAAGTCTTTACAAACATTTTTAGGGGGATGCATCCAACTTTTAAGCTGTTACAGAACAGTTTTTAAGAAATGTTGATTTTTCTCGCAGTGTGTTCTGAGCTAGTTCGCGGAGCAAAGGACAAGCAGCTGAAGGTGAAGGGACCAGTGCGCATGCCAACCAAGATCTTGCGCATCACCACCCGCAAGACCCCCTGTGGTGAGGGTTCCAAGACCTGGGATCGTTTCCAGATGAGAATTCACAAGCGTGTCATCGATCTGCACTCTCCATCAGAAGTGGTCAAGCAGATCACCAGCATCAGCATCGAGCCCGACGTGGATGTTGAGGTCACCATTGCCGAATAAACATCAGCATTTTTGTGCACTCGTTGTTTCCTTAGCCATCGTTGAATTAGATATCCATTATCTTACCTACTATGTAAATATGATCGTTTGCATGATAGATCTCATTATTTAACGTTATTACTACTACATAACTGCAAATCGAGAATCAAATGACAAAACATGCCATCGGCTTCTTGCTTTCTCTATTGCCCTGAGTCTCTAGTGTGTCTGCAAGTCTTCAAATATTATTCCTTCCCAAATGTTTGTACATTTTGTCCAAATAATCAAATGAAGCATTGGCAACATTTTTGTTAGTACAAAGTTTTTCTGTGAGAGTAACTATGTATCCAACAGTTGGCTGAACACTTTTCATGCAAATCTTGGTATTAAAACTAAATTGAAAGTTTACTGGTAAAAAATCAAAGCTATTACTCTGAAGACATGCAATTGTGCAAACTGTTACTTGAAATTTAATTAGGTAGTGTTGAGAGAATTCATTGGCCTCCACTTTCGGCCGATAGTCTCTGGCCACAAAGACTGCGAATAGAAAGGAGGAAACGTCATAATATTGCTCATGATAAACGTAAACCATTGTTTACACACGATTACAGGTTGCTTGGTCGCCTCTTATACAATAGATTGCAATATACATATTTATTAAATTTGATGAACTTATTGTATATGGCTCAGTAAATAATTGGCAAATATCGACTAAAGTTAACCAAGTTTTGGAAAACCGTATTCATGGTCAATGAAAATAACGTGCTATGCAAATTTAACCACCAACCTGGCAACTCGCGTCCGTACAATTCGCCGGCCCGCATGTAATCCACTTTGGTATCGTGTTTAATGCCGATGTGTGGATGCCACGGTTCGTTCCGAAAGGGAAATTCATCTAGAACTGCTTTGCATTATCCCAGACCTAGCATTACGATGTGCTTGGCCTTGCCTCATTATATATTCAGATCCCCCCTAAAACGTAGGTTAATGACGCCACGAAAGTATTTGAGTAGAGCTTTTTTAATCATATTTAAATGCATGGCAGGTTCTGTTACATTTTTATTTATTTTTCAACTGTCGTTGACTGAAACAAATTATTTCAGTTCGGTATAGGCTAGCATTTGTCATGCTATATTGACTTCTAAGAATCGGAAATGAGATAAAAAAAAAAAAAAAAACTATATCTACGTCACTCCAGCATAATATTCTATTGTAAAGATTTTATTATGGTATAATACCATTTGTACGACTAAAACCGATAAACATCAGATGAAACAAATAAGGTGGCCGTATCAATATGAATTATTAACACTTAGGTTTTTCTAATGTTCTTAATTTTCAACTAATCAAGAATAAGAATTTGTAAATAATTACCTTCCTGCATGGAAAAAAATATGCGTTGAAAGGTATTTTCGTTCGATTAAGAACGATATATTTTATCAAGTTTGTGTTGTCTTCTTTTGGTAATCATTAAACTATGCATTTGTTCAAACCCAGAAAAAGTAATGGACAGTAATAAATTACATTTAGGGGTGCAATAACACCGGCGCCAAG
>BOPN01002846.1:60000-65000 GCA_017312705.2 Penaeus japonicus | reverse complement strand
CCTAATTATACTAATTATATTGAAAAGAAAACCTAGTGTGCGTATATCTTCTTTTCTGTATATACAGCAAATCTTTTTTTTTTCATCTTGACTTTATGTATTCTTCTTTGTATGTTTTATCTTTTATAGTTTCTATCCTCCAGCAATTTAAAAATGTACCATCACTGTCGGCCTCCATCGAGAAAATGAGACTCAAAATGTTTTCTTCTGATAAATCTTCAAAGAGCTTTATGAGAAGTTTAGATACGATAAACAGGTAAACGAAAAACAAAACAAAACAAAACAGAAGTGGTTGTTGGATAAAGTACCTTAATCACTGCATAATTTATCATGAAACGGCAATTATGTTAAGTTAACAACAAAGACGGGTGTTTATTGTAAATAATTAACGTCTTTGTCTGGCCAGCCATATACAAAACATTCCTTGCTGCAAGTCCGCAACGAAAGCAGTGTTTAATTTATTTGTAATCATATAAAATAATCGTAGGCATATCAGCTATTTTTCGCACGCCCCAAAAAATATATGTTATGTATATGTGTGTGTGTGCGTGCGCGTGAGTGTACGTACGTGCGTGTAGAGGCTTTTCATACTTTTCATTTATCTCTATCTTTTATTTTACTTTTTAGATATGTTTGTGTGAGCGAAGGTGAAAGCTCATGAGAATCAGATACTGAGGCTCTGCAAGAGATAGTGTACTATATATGTGAATTATGGTTTGGACGATTTGATTATTTATCATCTATCAGTTTAAAAATACCACTTTAAAATTCATATATTTTTCAATATGATGTGGTCTTAGGGGGAAGAAACTTAAATCTCAAAATCACGTAAATACAAGTGAGTGATCGAATGCTGATCAATGCGACAGGTTCAGTGATACATGAATTAATAACACGTTACTGTGCTTTTTGTGCTTCATCAGTGATACATGTTATCCTATATTATCCTACATACTTAGCATAGGTTCCACATGTCCTCTGAGACGGTGTTCAAAATCGAGAAGGAAGATTAAATTGGGTTAAGTTTAGGTAAGTAAATTGGGTTAAGTTGGGCTAGTTAGGTAAGAGTTAGTTCGAGTAATTTAGGTTTGGTTTATGTTTAGGTACATTAGATTGGTTTGTGTTTGGTCAGGTTATGTTAGGTTAGCACAGGTTAGATTCTTGGTTTTAAAGTTTGCCAAAGCGGCTCAAACAAGCGCCATGTTTGTAATACACAAAAATAATTCTTTTCGCCGTGTGATCAGCAAAAAAAAAAAAGCAAGTGGTCCAAGCAGAAGGTAAAAATAAAGCTCCTTGTAAAAAGAAACGCCTGTAAATAAAACAGTAATTCTTAGAACAAAATATAAAACCTTTCAGATATTTATTCATTCATTAAGTGTGATTGAAAGCGCAATTAACAAATATTGAATTTTTACTTTTAAACTAGTTTTGGAATTACCGACGCGATCTTCAGTTCTCGGGAAATAAATTACACCCACACTGTAGTAATGGGATTAGAACAATTTAGTGACTGGAAAAACGCTCGTGTGACCTGGCTTAAAGATATGTCAAATTCCTAGTAGCCGAGAGATTAAGGTTATGAGTAATAATGTTTTTTTTCAATTGATATTAGATCGTTTAGAAAATTTGAATTCTTATTTAAGTTTTCACCAGATAAACTGATGAGGATTTTTATTATATTCCGACATTGTTGACTTTGTGGCGTTGTGTAAATACCCTCTGATTTATGATTGTTTCCTCTTTCATAAGTATAGACACATTATTCCATGTCTGTCCATACATAAGAAGCTAATTTTAACATTCGTTATTTTTTTGTTGCCATTCGTTCACACAGGAAGTGTATTTTAAGTCTATAATTAGTTTTATGATAATATTAAAATTTAAACATATAAAGCATTAGCACTTTTTAGATGTTTTAAAATATATGCAATGGATTGCATTCCCGTGGAAGCTAAGAAAAATACCACTTGATGATTCAGCCTGTTATTATGTCTTTGTTGCAAATTTAAACTTAACAGAAACGAATGAACCTAAATACAATCAGTAAACTGTAATTTGCATAAACTAGATATATCCCATAATACAAATGATAAAACTCGAAAACAGACAGTTTGCAAAGGGGAGGTAAAATGCCTAATCATTATCTTCTCGGCGGGTTGTCATCTTGTTCAGAAAACACATATTCATTACGAAGACTGAACATTCATACCATCGGCAGCAGAAAAATTTAGAAATGTAGTACCTGGTCACTATAAAAAAAAATGACCACTCGGTTCCTAAGGATGTTGTTTTAAGCATTTTGATTCCTGTTGGGTTAAACAATGATAAATGAGAAGTTGACCATTTACAGCCTGTACTTTACTTTGCTCTATATTTAGTATCATTTGATTCTGCTTATCATATTTTTCTTAGAAAAGAGGTCACATTCCACCATGGTTTAAAATATATATATATTTTTTTTACATCTCGTCAAAAGTGGTAATTTTTTTTTACTTATTTTTTGTTCCCAATTTTTAAAACCGATCTGATTATAACCTCTAAATACATTTTGTGTGAATAAATGAATAGCAACAAATATTGCATATCAACCAATCATCTTATTACTAGAGAGATATTCAATTAAAGTAGTGTGTTCACATTTGTAGTCAATGATTAAAAACGAGAAATGATATCAATAACAACAATAAAGATGACAATTATAAAAATCTGGTCCCATATCCAAGAGGACGTTCTCTGGTCATGTCCGAAAAGAAACGTGCTTTCTATGTTGCAGGAAAATGCAGCAGGCTCCAGATCAATATAGTCTTGATTATTTTACAATCTGTATAATCATAATCAAATGAGTAAAAATACCAATAACAGGTAAAATCAAAATCATTCCACAAACACCATAATCTATCTTTAATTATTTAATACATAAATCTGTGAAGTATGAAAGAAAAAAAATGTGCTCAATACCACATAAAATGTGCACAGCACTGGGCTTAAAACTTCACAAATTTATTACAAAAGTATTACAAGTTCTAAATTACATGTATTCATATTATTCTCATACTGACAAAATACATATAAAAACAGATAATTAACTGCATACTAGCATCCTATCTGCAACATTTTCAACTTTACACAGTCAACACATGGCCCATATATTCAGAACAAATATATGGGCATTCAACTGAATAGACAACTTTATTAATATCATATGAAACATATATCTTTACAACTATAAACAAAATGATATTGTATGATAAACATTAAATGCAACTTCATATCTAATACAAAATATAACCCAAAGAACCAACTTGACACATGGAAGTGTCAAACAGATTGCAAAATGCATTCACTATATATTTTGAACAACTTTTTATGAAAGAATTTAATTACAGGTTATTATAAAAAAAAAAAAAACATCATATAGAATAAAGAACTCGTCACAATCAAAAACATTTTTCTTCAGATCATTCTCCATGCTTATGCTTTATTAAACTTGAATTGACTCATCTCACAAACATACTGGTAATATTTTACAGTACTAAATGCCAACTGTAAGTTTTAAGTATTAAAACATAAATGTATTTCAATCTACTTTCTATATATAAATCAAACCTAGATATTATGAGGTTCACTGGAGAGAAATACTGAGTAAGTTTTGTGAATTTTAATAGGTCTCATGGAAACTGTATTGAGATAACACAGTCAAAAAGATTATAATCTTTCAAAGTGAATACAGTGCTTTAATCCATTCAAAAGGGAGAAAGGATTTCACATCTAACATACATGCTTGTCGCCTTGTTATTTAGCACCCCAAAGATTATTTCATACTGATTTCCTCATGCATGCGGATGAGACCAAGAGCTTGGTACTGTGAGATCACCACAAGCATGAAGTAAAGGTGGATAAGAATGCCTCCTATAACCCCGATCATAGACGACACAACAACTTTGTGAGTGCCAAGTATGACAAAGGTTCCAATGATCAAAGCGATGAAGACAATGATGTTGATGACTTCCTGGACAATGTAGGGGAGGAGGAGACCGCGTCGCTTCTGAAAAGGAGAACCATCGTCACGTTAGCTCGTTTCCATTTATGAATTACAGTGTATTGTATAAACACATAAAAAGACAAGAAACAGATGAATTAAAAGAGTGGATGAAACAAGTTACCATCTTCCCTGTCTAAGCAAAGATATGATCAATTTCTTGCTTTCATTACCAGAACGTTTGAAGATAACAATGAAAAATAAATCATTTGCAATCTAAAACTTTCTTCATAACCAGGGATTTTACATTCAGTTTACGGGATTGGTTGATAAAAAACAATAATAACCTTCAAATCCCCATTATTTGAAAGTATTTGAAATAAAGGGAGAGATATTTATCCCAATAAAAGCAGTTTGGCCATGTCTCTTTCTTTATCCATTCAGTTAAAGTATTCTCAGAAGTAGTTTTATCCAATCCTTATTAACCCACACAGGACGGGTGGTACAGCATGTGTACCGCGCATTCAAAAGCCCAGTTGCCGGGCGGCACAGTATTGTGCCAGCTATTCATTTAATTTAGGCCTAATAATTCGAAAGCCCCGGCATTTGGACATTCTAGGCTAGAAATCCCCCGTCGGGAATGGGTTAAAGATCAAACCTGACCTTATACTACACTTTGTAATTTAATAATCAATATAAATTTCTTGAAAGTATAGTGGTTTGTGAACATTTCTTTCCTAGCATGCGCAATAAAATATGTCTACTTTTACAATGGCAAAAACATCACTTAATAAATCATTACTTTCAGATAGCAATCATGTGTGACTGAGTATTCAAGTACAATCTTCTTTTTTCTTCTAAAACCCAAAATTTCAATCCTTTAATTTTCAGTCTCAAAAGACTCATGAGTTTCATCAACTGGAGCACTATCAATATTTCAGTCCTCTGCTTCATGAAAAAGGAGAAATGGCTTTTGTGACTATATCCATGTTAATGAATTTTCCTAAATGCCCTTTTGGGG
>BOPN01002846.1:30000-45000 GCA_017312705.2 Penaeus japonicus | reverse complement strand
ATAGAGAGGAGAGGAAGGTATAGAATGGAAGGGGAAATACTAGAAAGGAGAGGGAAGTAGAGAGAGGACGAGGGAGGTTAGACAGGAAGCGGAGTGGCCAAGACGGGTGACGGTTGGCGCAGGGAAAGACGGTTAACCTGAAGGGACTGAAGAAGGAAGGAGAAAGCGAGGATAAACCATGGCCATCGAAACACGCCGCTTAATGACTACCAGCCACTTTATAACTACAATCACCCAACTTTCACACGCGATTGTATGCGTCCGTGAGGGATCATACCTACCATCTATTTATTAATTGCGTTACTAAAACGATTTCCTTATTCAATATATTTTTTGGGGGGAGGAAACTTCGAACCCACTCGTTTTGTAAACAATTTACAGATGTGTAGAGCTTAGTTATTAAACATTCATGCTCCCTATCACGTACATACAAGTAGTTAATTTACAGAGCCTATTTTCAAAAGTTGTTTGTACGACACAGGAAGCTCTTTCTTCCATTCCATTTCATACAAATAAAACGTTCAATTCAAAAGTGTAGCGTCTAGTCAGGGTCGGATGGATCCATTTCCAAATGACAGTATAGTCTGATACATGAAGCTATTGCTCATTGCCTTCCTGCTGATTTAACTCCATCAACATCCGTTTGACGCAACTTGATAGTTCTTGGCTGTGGCTCAGAAAAGCACAAGTTAACATAGCGAGATGCATGAAAAATGAATGACCGACGATGAGTGCAGAGCCTTGAGGCGTCACTCAGGAAGCACCGGCTCATTAGGCTGCTTTTGCTTGTAACTCTCGCGTCGGCCTCTGTCTGCTTTCTACACTGGGCGAAGCAGTAAAAATCATAATGGAAGTTTTTTTTTCCTCACCTAACTCCGAGCGATATGTAGACATGTAATTGTAAGTTTGTGTGCGTGTGCGTGTGGGTGTTTCTATGTTCTGTTCTCTCTCTCTCTCTATGACGGGCACTCGAACAGGTGATTCAGGTACTGCGCAGTTCCGTGTCACGAACCCTTGCATGCATTCGAAGTTGGTTTGCATTATTTTCCGAAAATCTGCCTTTCCTTTATATTCCACTTTAGATAATATAATGACCTTCAATTTTGTTTTGGACAATTGTCTGACTCACTCCCCTCTCAATCCATTTGCATATATACACACACAACTTTACATTTCCACATATTCAATTATTTGAAATGCTTGAAATGCTCGGACATGAAAAGTTCAAGGTTGATAGTTCGTTGTCCTGTGCACTCTCCATTGATTATCATATGCAATTTACAGTTCCTTATATGAAGCATCCATAGCTATAACGACACAATTTCACAAAAACAAACAAACAAACGCGAAAGACATTATACAGCATTACAAAAACACCTTCACTGTATATGTATGACCCCTGTCACTACACCTTCTATAGGCCTATGCGAACAACGCCCTTGCACGAGGTAAGGATCCTAGCGTCTCAACATCCTTCATGATCTCTCGGGATAGTCTTCCAAGGAAACATTTTTTACATTCGTTCATCAGTTTCAATGCCGTTGGAAAGGCGTGTGAAAAAAAATGAATATATCCTCACCGGTCTCCTTTCCTTCAACACCAAACGTGCCTTTTGATGACTCTCGCAGATGTTCAAGGAGGATTGGGTTTCAGCCTCCCTTTCCTACCCCTTTTAGCCTCCCAATCTCCCCTCCTCCTGCGCACACCCCTTCCTCCCCTCCTCCTGCACACACCCCTTCCTCCCCTCCTCCTGCACACACCCCTTCCTCCCCTCCTCCTGCACACACCCCTTCCTCCCCTCCTCCTGCACACACCCCTTCCTCCCCTCCTCCTGCACACACCCCTTCCTCCCCTCCTCCTGCACACACCCCTTTCTCCCCTCCTTTTCGCCGCCGATGACCCCTGTTCCGCTCTACCAAAACCGACCTTTTTAACAGCCCCCCCCCCCTATACTCTCGTCCCTCTCTGAACAAGTCCTGTTGCCTCCTACGCCTTCTCCCCCTCCATAGCGTCCATAAATCCTTCAGCTTGGCTCGGCCTCGCTCCCTTGGCCGTGGCACCTTCTTCCCTTGGCAACACGCGCAAACACTATCGCATGAAAACACTTCGGGTCCAGTGCTTAATACTTAATGTTGAAATGCGCATTATTACATACATATATATATACACACACACACACAAATATATAGAAATATAGACACGCATACGCGCACATCATTATTATATATATATAATAAATATATATATATATATATATATATATATATATATATATATATATATACATATAAATATACACATAAAGGTAGACAGATATACATCCAAATACATATACAAATACACGGAAAATACACTTATACATATACAAACATATTTAACTATACACACCTATCATTCTGCCATCTATCTATCTATCTATCTAGACACAGAGATAAGAGCGTGCGTGTGCGTGTGCGTGTGCGTGTGCGTGTGCGTGTGCGTGTATCAGACAAAAGGGTCGAGCGGGCCCAGATGTGGGCGGGGCACAGCGAGCGAGGGAAGAATGGCGGGAATCGCCCGGGCGGCGCAGCGCTGCGTATTGCTGGCCGCGGCCCTTTCTTGCTCTCCAGCAGCTGCCGAGACAATATTTCTTACCAAATGTAATGAAATTAAGTATTTTGTTGTTCTATACGTACGTGCGCTATACCCTTCCAACTCTACTCCATGTTTTAGATATATAATTATGTAAACAGCTAAGGATGCTTCCCATATTTTCATGTTCACGTGTGTATTGGGATGTAGCTACGTGCATCGCATGGGTGATGTAGCGAGATAAGATATCAAAACTATTGGCATCTGGATGTACACGCTGCTTTACAAAGCGGCATTCCATTCAGAGTGTAGCTATTCAGAAATAAGGTATAAGCAGTTGCAAATAATGACAGACAGACACGCGCACGCACACACATATATATACACATATAATGCCATTGGCGAAAGATATAAATACTACTCGTATAAATGAACTAGTGGAAGGAAATGTCTTCGAAAATAGGGGGAAAAAGTGGGGGAAAAATAAAGTCAATGAAGGTGCCAGGCCTCGCCACACACTCGCACTGAATGTCAAACCGAGTGAGAATGAACGTAACTCTGCACAATTTAAGTCACGGAACGCATCCCCCAGATTCCCCTCAACCCTCGCCCATCGCAGAGAAATTTCAGGTTGCCAGATGGCATGGGTTGGTAGCGGATGGGAAGACAGGGGGGGAGGAGGAGGCGGCAACAAGGCTGGCCAGTCATGTCGCCACTGTTGCCATCTTCAGCCCGTACTATTCCAACAAGCGAATTCCACCAGTTGAGCTCTACTGCCATCCTCTATGATGAAAGCAAAATCCGGAGACTATTTGTATGTTGCTTGGTGTTTTCAGGAGTGTAATCATCGCCATGGCATCCACTTTAATTCGCAATCATATTTGACCCTACTTCTAATTTTAAACATTGACGAGGGTTCGCTAATTGGGAGTGAATAAAGCTAGATACATGAAACGAACGCATCCAAAGCATTGCAGAGCAACTGTATACAAATAACACATTTTGCACAGCTATCATCTCTCGATGACGCTCATGTTGTGTGAATGGGCGGTAGGGAGAAGGGAGGGAGGGAGGGAGGGAGGGAAGGTCATAGGGAGGGGAGGGAAGGTCATAGGGAGGGGAGGGTTGATTGAGGAACGCTGACAGGGTGAGGAGGTGGGTGGGAAGACTACAAGGCAAGTCATGGTTTTGATATTGTTGTTCAGTGAAGTCTAAGGAAAAGAATATGCCAAATGCCACCGACATTTTCTTCCAAATCAGTATGTAATCTTATGGCCAGGCCATCTTCCTTGTGGCCAAGCTTTTGTTTATCCTTGAGAGGAGGAAGGTCGGGCAGGATTTACAGGATCTAACACGCCATCCATCAGGAACGTCCCTGAACATTGCATTCAATAGGTTCTTTTCAAAGAGACACAATAATATGTTGCCGCAATTGAAGACATCACTGGCAACTCTACAAACTGCGGCATTCACCACTCTTGCTCGCTATGCAAATCCTTTACCGAGTCAGGTGCTACTGATCCTTCTAAATGACACTGCCCTCTCCCCCTTTCACCCCCAAGGAAAGTGTGGAGAGGAAAGAATTAGGTAAATTGTATACAGTGTGAGAACACGCAGTGGCAAGAACCTTGTACGCAACGTTACTGATAATAGCCATATCTAACAGGCTATAACCTACAGTCTAAAAAATAGATATGTACTCGATACTCTTCCTAAGCAATTCGAAAATAGTATTGTGATAGAAAGAATGGGTTTCCAAAATGACACGTACAATTTGAAATAGTAAGTAGCAAAAATACGAAAGGATAACTAGCATAGAGAGAGAGAGACACACACACCGAGGGAACTACCATACGTGTCCTTGGCTTCACATCCAAGCCGTATCCGCAATCGTCACAGCAACATTTTGAGCTCATTATTCTCAACTCGGCGCCATTGCTTGGGTCTCACGCTTGGGTCTCACCATTTCGATGTTTGCCTTATTCTCTCCGCTCTCCTGATCCGCTCTTCGTTGTTGTTCATCCAGAGCTTCCTTGGGTTCTCTGTACCTCCTGGAATCCCCCCTCCCCCCCACACGCACGCACACACGCACGCACTCTCGGGAGTACACCCAGGGTTCATTTACCTTTGTCATCTCAAGGGGACAAACAGGTTATGCCGTTGATCTGAGAAGGTTTGCATCGAGCTCTCTGCGTATCATTCGTTTTGTCTATGTATCGATGTATCTCATTTGCCTTCCAGTGCAGCTCTTTCCTTTCCCTACTATATGCCTCTACACCACTTTCTCGTTTGCTTCCAGTTCTTCATGCCTATCTCTTAAACGCCATTCTAGTTCTAGCACTGCCTCTATATATCCATATAGTTCCATCAGTGGCGACCATGTGTTTGAAACAAAATAAAATAAAACGAGTCAAAAGCGGCTTTGGCACACCATGAGATAGGTCAATTTTCTTTACAATGGCGAACGGTTACCTAACCAAAGCGGGGACGAGAGGCGCTTCAGCGAGTTTGAACCGATTGGCCGCCAGCATAACAGTGTTATGTGGCTTTTTGTTGCCTTTATCACCGCGCTCCCTTCGTCATTATTCGGGCCTCTTTTTTGCCTCGGCCACGCACCATATTTGTTTTCAATCACATCAATGAGGGAATATATTAAACAGCTATACATGCATGTACTAAGCCATCGTTCAGAAGGGAGGGCCACGGACTCTGGCCATCCCGACCCCGATAGGACAATTCAATTGCCGATTAAGAGACATGAAGCTGGCTTGCGTCAACCGCCGTCACTCATGACTGCTCCCTTTATAGAAACTGCAGGCCTTGCGAAGATTTCTTCCTTATTAATTGGGACATAAGGGTCACGAACCAAAATCCCTCCTGACAAGGAATGGTCTGTCCGCCATAAGCAAGGCATTCAAAGCGAGGTTGATCATGGCACCCGTCAGTGCTGGGAAGTTACACGTGCTGAGCGGCCACAGCACCTCCACTGTTAGTATGACGTCAAGATGCTGTCGGGTCTGACCGCAGTGATCTGAATGAGCGCATCTGGATGTCTGCATATTTAGACCCAGTTTTCTTCCGACTATTAAGAAGAAAAAGAAAAAAAAAGCATTGAGAAATCCCAGAATTTTATACAAGCTCATATAAAACACATTTTGAAGTTCATTGAGTATATGGATTGGTATTTCACAGTCGTACCGTTCAACCGGTCCCCACGCAGTGAGCGAGATCTGTGGGTCCATGCGCAAGCCTCGTGATGCTTTCTTATCTAGCATCGCGGCGAACTGATAACATCGCTTTCAATCTTTTATATAATGAGAGAGGGAGAAGGGAGAGATGAAAGAAGAGAGAGGAAAGATGTTAGGGAGGGAGGGAAAGGAAGGGGAATAGGAGGGAGGGAGGGAAAGGAAGGGGAATAGGAGGGAGGAGGAGGAGGAGAAAAAGGAGAGGGAGGGGGAAGAGGAAGAGAATAAAAGAGAGGGAGGGGGAGGGGGAGGGGGAGGAGGATGGAGGAAAGGAGAGGGTGACAGGGTACAAGGAGGAAGGAGGAGGAGAAAAAAGGGGGAGGAAGAGAGGGTGGGAGGGGAAAAGTGAGAGGGTAAAAGGACGGAGGAGGACGAGGAGACAGAGGAGGGGGAGGAGAAAAAAAAGGAGGAGAGGGAGGGAGGAGGGGAGTTTGAGTAGAAAAGTACAGACATAGGGGGAAAGGAGAGAGAGAGAAAAAACGATCAGTACACCTAAAAAAAAAGGATAGTCTCGGTAAAAAAAGAAAGAAAAAAGAAAGACGGGCTTAATACACTCTTCTGAATATCAGATTCAGACAAATCTCCCTTTCCAATGTTCTCTCTCTCTCTCTCTCTCTCTACCAATCGGTCAAGCCTGTGTCAACTGCCAGGGCTTGACGTTTTCTAAATAAGCCCAGGGAAGGTCAACCGAAAAAACTCAACCGCAGACGTGCCCTTGGACACGGGCCAGGTCTTGGGCGAGAAGTGCTCATTCTCATGTCACTTGGACGTTTTAAGGGACTGCCTTGGTCCACTGGAGTTGCCTCTAGGCCTTCGTGTACTCACATTCCTTTGGCCCTTATTTTTTGTTATCATTCATGACATTGATTATTAATTCATAAATTATAACTCATTGTATTTCAATTCAGTTCAAAAGTATAAAAAAATAATTTTAAACTATTCAATGGAATAAACTTATCTAAAATGTTTTCATGAAAGTTATCCATTCAAACCCAGCAATGAAATCGCGCAAAGACGATAATTAGTGATAAACGAATAATTTGGTCTCTTAATTAATACACAGGTGAACATCATAAGTGTATTTATTTTTGGAAATTCTTCGTCACAATTTGGTCAACTTAATTACCATAACACTTCCCTCGGTGTTGACGAATGGGGTACGCTTCAGCGGTAAATTAGGGGAAATCCGATAAATGTTTACATGAAGACTATGATACATTGTTTACACGGGGAACATGATCCAGCTGTTGCCATTTATACTCATACGTGTGAAGAGAGGCAATGGCATACTGATATACAAAGCATTAACCCCCCCCCACCCCACCCCTCCCCCGCGCCACCGGAGAGCTTTCATCGAAGTTACAGAGAACAGATCGTCATTTCATTATCCCGGTAAGAATATTTGTCTCCTCCTCTTAGCAACGGGATTCACAGCAAGGACAAAAGCTTCCCAACATGCCGGAAGCGCCGGTTGGGCGGGGCCGCCCCGGCCGAGGGAGGAGAGGGGAAGAGGAGGGAAGGGGGGGCGTGAGGTTTTCGTGCCAGCAACGCCCCTGGTGAAATCCACTCGCAATATTTATATTCTTACAAGCGTATCTCTTCCAGACCGAGTCCTTCTAGCTTTAAGTTCAATGTTTGAATCATCATAGCTACACTATTTTCATTCCTAAATGCTAAACTGCGAAATACACTAAAGCTAAAGCTTTATTTCACTCCTTGAAAAAAAACACGATGCCCCTCGAAGTTATACTTGGCAAAAAATGAGGCACACAACCAGCACTTCAGAAGGCATGCCAAGGGATAAGATAGGTCCCTAAATAAACAAACCAACTAAGGCGCACGCCAGCACTTTCCCCGCGTACTCACCTCTCTCCGCAGGATTAAGAAAAGTGAACATGTTTGCATGCTCGTCCCTTATTACCGCGTCGCGTCTACCGCACATTAATATACGACATCATGCAAGTCAGCTGCCAAACCTAGTATCGGTGGAGCAGGGGACGCTCCCCCCCCTCTCCACAACCCCTATAAAAATACCCCACTCGCAAACCGCCGCAACAAATATGCGTTATGTGCGGAAGGGAAGAGGGCAGGCGAGATATATATACTTGAAATTAAGGTCATCGTGGCCCTTTAAAAGGCCTCTCTGTGTTTGGACTCTGGAGAATATGTCGAGTGGATGCTGAAGACTTTGGCATTTAGATAGCAACAGCATGTACAGGCGCGTGTGCAAATGTTTGTTTCTCGAAAAAAGGACGTTCGAGTAACTCTTGGTTGTAACTGAACGCAAACATCCATCTAACTACATGAAGTGACGAGTAACATGACTAGACAATTTTACAAATGCTCCTGTCACCCTGGTAATCAATGCGATCTGTTTTTTTTTCCAGATCTAAACCGATGATATCTAGTATGAATTTCTTCGACTTCACCTGAACAAAGACCGATAAATCCAGGTTATCGACCTCTGCAAACTTATTTTGATAAATTGTATGCTCGAAGAAGAAGAAAAAAAATCGAGAACACGAGCTCTCGTCAAAAGTCTTGAATGCTAGTTTAACGAATAGTCTCTGTCTGCTTTATCATATCAACCAAGAGAGGTTAAGAGAGGGAGAGGGAGAGGGAGAGGGAGAGGGAGAGGGAAGAGGGGGAGGGAGAGGGAAGGGAGAGAGGGAGAGGGAAGGGGAAGAGTAAGAGAGAGCGAGGGAAAGGGAAGGGGAAGGGGAAGGGGGAGAGGGAGAGGGAGGGGGAGAGGGAGAGGGAAGGGGGAGAGGGAGGGGGAAGGGGGAGAGGGAGAGGGAAGGGGGAGAGGGAGGGGAAGGGGGAGAGGGAGAGGGGAGAGGGAGAGGGAGGGGGGAGAGGGAGAGGGAAGGGGGAGAGGGAAGGGGGAGAGGGAGAGGGAAGGGGGAGAGGGAGAGGGAAGGGGGAGAGGGAGAGGGAGAGGGAAGGGGGAGAGGGAGAGGGAAGGGGGGGGAGAGAGAGGGAAAGGGAAGGGGGAGAGAGAGGGAAAGGGAAGGGGGAGAGAGAGGGAAAGGGAAGGGGGAGAGAGAGGGAAAGGGAAGGGGGAGAGGGAGAGGGAAAGGGAGAGGGAGAAGGAGAGGGAAAGGGAAGGGGGAGAGGGAGAGGGAACGAAAGCGAGAGAGGAAGGGGGGGGGGAGACAGGAGAAATGAGGAGAGGGAGATAAAGCGAAGGAAAGGTAGTGAAAGGAATAAATAGAAAGAAAATGATAGTGAGCGAGGGAGAAGGAGAGGACCGAAGGCGAGGTAGTGAGAGAGAGAAAGAAAAAAAACAGAAAATGAAAGGGGGCGAGTAGAGAGGGAGGGCCAGGCTACTGGGATAAGAACCACGAAACGAGAGGAGGAAGGCCAGAGTACAGCAGACCTATAGAAGAGGAGGGAAAAGAGGGGGGGGGAGCGGCATCCTAAGACCTCCCTGTCCTTCAAGGCTACACACCAAGTAATCCGTGATTGCTCACCATGAAAAACGGTCCCCAGTAACCCCTCTCCCCTCCCCCTCCTCTACGCTCGATCTCTTGGACAGACAGACTAACTGGGAGGCAAGCAGACACCGACACCATAAACAGAATACTCATGAGGCCCCAATCGAAAGCAGCGTCATGCTACGCCAAACGGCCACGTATGGTGAAGAGGAAGGTGGAAGCCTCAAGACTCGTCGTCGTCGGCGGCGGAGATATGGCAACATCGCCCCAGCCCCCTCATCCCCCTGCCAAAAGGCCCAAGGAACCAGATGCCCTTCTGTCCCCCTCCTCCCCGACCCGCGTGTGGCCTCTTTTACTGCCCCTCGACGGCCATACGCTCGCTCGCTCGCTCGCTCGTACTCTCTCTGCCTGCCCTCGTGTCCGCGGCCTTTTGCTTCACTGGGCGTTTGTCCTCGCTGGGGCTCTTCGGCCAGGGTTCTCCTCCTGTTTCCTTTGTTCTCTCCATCACTTACTCTGCATTTCCTCCGTATTCTCTCTCTCTCTCTCTCTCCCGTTCATTTCCTCAAATCTTTCTTTGACTTAGATTCTCTTCTCTGCCTGTATTCGTCCCATCTTCGTCCTTCTCGTCATTCCGCGCCTCATCAATATTTCCTTGTCCTTCTTTCCTCTCCTCGGAATTCCTCCGTGTCTTTCCTCCTCATCCCAGAGCAGCCAGAAGGGAGAATATAGCATTATATTCCACCCGGTGTTCCTCCATCCACCCTCGTCCTCTCCCTCGTAAACACACACGCAGATAGAAATGTCAACACAAGCGTAAGCACAGACACACACATGCAAGCACGACCTTACGCCGTCGATGTAATTACCCGATAGTCTCAAGCAAGGGCAAGAGGAGAGCCAGGAGTGCATAACCGCCATCGGCACGGACGCTGGGCGGGTTGCGGGTTGCCCAAGTCGTCGGACGCTCTCTCGAGACTTGGGAAAGGCCGTGATAATGGAGGAAAGACTGACTCACGTCTATTGAAATTGTTTCATAGCCTTACCGGTTATTTCACAGATAAATCCAGAAGGATTCTCATACTAGGTTCTAGTGATTTCCCCCTGGGGCTCAACACGTGTGGTGGGGAGGGGGAAGGTGGGAGGGGGGAGGAGGCGAGAAGCCGGTCGGCGTGGGGACCCACAACTGGTCATTTTTGAAAAAAGTAACACTCGATCTTCTGATGGCAACAGGAGGATGGTATTCCACATCGAGTAAGTATCATACATTCCACTAAAGGGGAAACAAAGTATAATAAAAATAATAGATTAAAAAAATATTTATATGCATATACATACATACATACACACATACATATATATATATACAAATATATATATAATATAAATATATATATACATATATAATATATAACATATACACGCGCGCACACACACACACAGCAACGTAATCATGTTATATATATTTTTCATCACCAATTCATTGTATGAAGATACTACCGTTTAACCAAAAAATAATCAGTGTAGGAAATTACATTATCTTTAAAGGAGAAATTATCTGTAAAATGAAACAAACAGGATGTCTATAACGGTCAGTATTTTAGTATCGGTATGGCAGTAGTTCATCTGGTATTTCCATCATTTTCTAGTACGCTAACTAAACTTCTGCATATTATATATATATGTATGTATAATATATACATATATAAATAAACAAATAAATATATATATATATATATACATATGTACATATATGTACATATATATAAGTATAATATATACGTATGTATGTACAATATACAGATATATATATATATATATATATATATATATATATATATATATATATATATATATATATATATATATATATATATATATATATATATATATATATATATATATATATTTACATATCTATATATTGTACATACATATGTATATATTATACATATATATATGTACATATGTATATATATATATATATATATATATATATATATATATATATGTGTGTGTGTATGTGTGTGTGTGTGTGTGTGTGTGTGTGTGAGTGTGTGTATATAAACATTACATATATATATGTACATATATACATAAATATATACATATACATACACATAGAAAAATATACATACATACAAACATACATATATATATATATATATATATATATATATATATATATATATATATATATATATATATATATACACACACACACAAGCACGCGCTAATACATACTTACATACATACATAATGAATGTACGTCCGTATGTATGTATGTTTTTCTTTTCTTTTTCACTGCAGCACGTTGCTCCCGGGGCGAAAAATCCACACCGGCATAAAAACGCATAGAAACAGTAGAGAACTGACTCCCGCTTCATCAGACCTCTTCTCTTCCAGGAGATGGGTCTGCTGGTCCCCCGAAGGAGACTGGGGGGCATGAATTTCTTACTATCACATGCCATTATCTATACAACGTGGAAAATTACATGAAGGAAGACCTTAACGATATTTAGAAAGTTATCAAATCCAAGGCAAGAACCCTGAATTTCATGACATTCAAGTATCTCGGCTCTATGCCCTTAACATTTAACAAGCCAATCCTCGCCCTGACAATGGGCATCCACAGACCAGGTTGCCGTATGGTAATGCCCGGATCTCGAATACCAAAACCAGGCATATTCCGTCGTCATTTATGTGCAAACTGTCATCCACAATGTCACCTTCGCCACGGCTAGACTACCCTAACTGGCAAAAAGCTTCTTTCCAGATCTTATAAACGCGTTATTTTAGAGGTCTTATACTTAAAATATAAAGGTATCGCACACATTGACAAATTCTACCGTTGCAAAACAATCCGAATGCAAAAAATTCGACGATTTCATGTTTTCTGGGGATACGCTCGTTCATACAGTCTTCTCCCTGGAAGAAGGGACGTCATGCTAGTTACACACTGTTGCCATGTAACGTACTGAACAGCGCTCTTCGAAGTCTATGAAATATAAGCGTTTGGCAATCTTGATGCGTGTCACTGTATTGCAAATGTCCATTTGGAATTTCCAAAGCAATTTGTTGATCATTTCCTATTTGTAATGATTAAAAAATCTTCAATCACAGCCATCTACCTGTAACTCTGCAAGCTTTGCTGGTTACCTACCCCTCCTCCCCGCCAAGGTCAGGCCACCACGCTCGGCACTAATGGACAACGGACTAGGCGTCATTTACAAACTTCATGGAAGTAATAGTTAGATGATATGTGATATGAAGGAAAATTACTTTCGTAGGAAGTTATTGGATGGAATGTATAGGATAATAATTTTGGAAAGAAAATATAGTAAGGCGAAAAAGTGAATAAATCCTTTGTCGGGGTGCAATCTCTGGATAGTAGTCAATTGTTTGCTTTCTTAGAATACACTATAGATTCATTTTTGTTTTGTTTTGAGGCAAGGCTTATGACGTGGTATTGCGAACCACGTAGAAAAATATAATGAAAAAAAAACATACGATAATGAAAACCTATTTCAGAGTTGAAGCGGAATCACTGTGTCCATATAATGATTGTTCCCCATGAAATCGGCCACTACAAATACAACAAAATGCAACTGCTACGGCAATAAGATGCACTATAAAAAGTAAGATTATCCTTGGTAAACTCTACAAAGAGTTTACCAGAGACTAACACTTGTGGATTAGTAAAAATAGTCCTTAGATTCGACTCTTTCTGGCTTCAATACAGCATAAAAAATATCACAAAGTGGAGCGTTAATCACCACGTTTCCATGGTGATTCCCGAGTTCGATTTTACTCCTACATCTTTCACTGCTTTCGAACCAACCCAAATCATAATTCCTGTAACTATTAATCTATAAAGACAATTTGCCAGGGCAAGTCAGTCAGTTGCCTGAGCCATGGGCGATCTCGCTGGAATAAGCGAGGCGTTCACTTCGGCAGCGCTCAAGTAAGCTCCACAGAAAACGGGAAAAGGCGCTGTCACACTAGCCTATTTTCCGTCGTTTTATTGCGTCAATTTTCAAAAATTGTCAATTTTTCGAGGCGCGCAGTCACACTAGGAGCCATCGGCTTAGTAATGCGATACTCGCATCGCATTTGTAAACAATGCGCGGTTATGCTAGACTTTAGCCGTTTTAGCAGATGCTGAGCGTAATAAGAAAACACAATAAAATATTCTAATTCAAGTATTCTTCTGAAGGGCCTGTAACCATCCACAGTCCATTGTTTTTCAAAACTGGAGGAAAAATAGCGCGCTCTGCGGCTGACGGATGTAAACAATGAAGTCCAGCACTTAAAACAAATTTTATCTAATGAAATAAAATTTAGATTTACATATTCCTCTTTGTCAATTTTAAGCTATAAATATGAAAAGTAAATTTCATTATATTTGAATATTATTAATGATTTAAAACAAATACGAACATTTAAAACTATAGTTCTTGATTTGATTACGATTGGCCAATAGGACGACGGGAATGTTTCACGCGGAAACTCGGAATATCGTCTGACTAAAAAGATGCCAATTCGCTCAAAAATTGACAATTTTTCAGAAAATTGACGGAAAAGTGCTAGTGTGACAGCGCCTAAACTCTGACAGCAATCACGCAAGTTGTGCCTGAAAAGTTGCGAGTCAAACCATGGGGAGTTATACGCAGCGCTCCAGTCGTCAGAGTTACGCAAGTATACAAGCACGCACGAACGCGGACGCTTGCAAACACGCACCGCAAGAACAGAGACTGAGAGACAGGCAGAGAGAGAGAGAGAGAGAGAGAGAGAGAGAGAGAGAGAGAGAGAGAGAGAGAGAGAGAGAGAGAGAGAGAGAGAGAGAGAGAGAGAGAGAGAGAAGAGAGAGAGAGAGATAAAGAGAGAGAGAGAGAGAGAGAGAGAGAGAGAGAGAGAGAGAGAGAGAGAGAGAGAGAGAGAGAGAGAGAGAGAGAGAGAGAGAGAGAGAGAGAGAGAGAGAGAGAGAGAGAGAGAGAGAGAGAGAGAGAGAGAAAGAGAGAGAGAGAGAGAGAGAGAGAGAGAGAGAAAGAGAGAGAGAGAGAGAGAGAGAGAGAGAGAGAGAGAGAGAGAGAGAGAGAGAGAGAGAGAGAGAGAGAGAGAGAGAGAGAGAGAGAGAGAGAGAGACAGAGAGACAGAGAGACAGAGAGACAGAGAGACAGAGAGACAGAGAGACAGAGAGAGAGAAAGAGAGAAAGAGAGAAAGAGAGAGAGAAAGAGAGAGAAAGAGAGAGAGAGAGAGAGAGAGAGAGAGAGAGAGAGAGAGAGAGAGAGAGAGAGAGAGAGAGAGAGAGAGAGAGTAGAAGAGAGGAGATATTCACTGATCATCCAATATGGTCCACAAACAATCTACACAATTAAGCGCACGTAGATCCTGAAAACATACCCCGTGGTCCTTGGAATGTCCTAGAAGAGCCCGCACGTAACCACCATCAAGCACCCCCCCCTCCCTCCCCTCCTCCCACCCCCCATGAATGCGTCTAGCGAAAGCCTAACCCCAAGGCCCTTTGACAGCCCGCCTGTCCTCCCTCGTCTCAGCTGGGCGTCTGCTTTCCCTTAACCCTCACTTCCCCTCGCCGCAGTTTCCCCCTCCACCCTACCTCTCCCTCTCCCACAGATATTTCTACGAGACCCACAACAACAAAAATGGACCCGAAAGTCAATATTCCCTCTTCGTGTGCTCCCCCCTACCTTTGTCCTTCGTTGCATACCCGGAAGCTCCGATGAACAGT
>BOPN01002846.1:20000-25000 GCA_017312705.2 Penaeus japonicus | reverse complement strand
AGAGGAGGAGGAGGGATACGAAGAGGAAGAAGAGGAAGACAGGAATGAAAAAAAAACGAGGAAAATCAAGAGACCACGGATACGAATAAGGAAGCGAGGAAGCAAGAAGAGGAATAGAAGAAGAAGACTATGGTTCTGCTCAACCTACTTCAGGACAAACAAGGAAGAGATGGTGGGCGGAAGCATGTTTATGAATGCAGAGATGAGGGTGTGGTGACGTGTTAAGAGCGGAGACCTGTCATGGGCGGTGTACATACAGGATGCTCAGGGTGGGAGGGTGGGGAGAGGGGGGGAGGGGGAGAGCGTGGGTGTTGTCGTCCTAGTGAGATGGCATCTCCAATTACCTTGGTAATACCTCCTCCTTCCTTTGTTTCCCGTAAAATAGTGATAAGTAAACACCCTTTGCGGGATACAAAGTCAAAGCAACTATGTAGTTAACAGTGGCCATAAAAAGGGATATCCACGACGAAGATTCCCTTAAAGTGAACCTTAACGAGTTCCAAGTTCATGATTGATTCAACCGATTATTATTATTTTGTTAAAAGTTGCCGTATCAACATCTATGGTCATTAGCGGCGACTAAATTCATGACGAAAAGGAGCCTGAGAGAGTAAGAAGACAGGGCGACGGGAAGAGGAAATGTTCACGAGCTTTCTCGCGTAATCGCCAATTAGCGGGGAAAGGCGGCAGTGTCGTGTTCATATCCACACACCGCTAAGGGGGAAATCGAGAGCTGACCATCACCCCCCACCACCCAAGAGACGCGATAGCTTCCATTCCCGACGATCAAGTAACACCAGGAGCTGGCAGCGCGCTCGGTCCGCCAGACCAGACGGCTGGGCTCACGGCATCGAGAGGTGAGAGTGAATGGGCATCGGGTCCTGGCGAGATTGGTATGCTGCGAGAAGGCTCGGTGGAGAAAATGCACGTTTGATTGGAGTTGCTTCTTAGGACTTACCAGATTAAGTGCGCCAATGATGGTTGATCCGACCTGCGAAAGATAAATACAATTAAAAATAGAGGTCTCGTAAAAGAATGGTTAGATACAAGTAGGTATATAAATCAATAGCAAAAGTCATCCTTTCCTTGAATTGGATGACTGATCGCCAGTCAATGTCTGCCTGTCTTTGCCGCTCGCTGTCGCCCTGATCTTCTCATTCATACTGCATGTCATACTTTTCTTCCTGTTTACCCCCACTCTCACGATTTTAAACTTAACCCAAACAACTCAGTATACCCAACACATCTCAACTTGGAGAGTAAATCAAATATGCATCCCCAAAGCGATATCCAAAGAATCCAGTTTAAGCCTAATTGTAAGTGTGTGGAGTTTCCACTTCGACAGTTTACTTCCATAATAAAATTTAAACTGCATGCGTAAACTCTTGCAAATATACTCTCTGTGGGGTGACCGTTCATCAATGAAAGTGGTATAGCAGGAGTGTGGTTCAGCAGGTATTTACAGTATACAAAGCAGGTGTTTGTAGGGCCACAACGTGAAGCATAATGCCATAATACAATAGGTATTTCATACATAATTTTCATACAAAACAGTCGATTTTGAATGTGTTGGTTAAATCTCAAATGTGGTACAGCTGGACTGTAATAGCGAAAAGCAGAACGTATGCAGTAAAATGCAACACGAATATCAGAGCAGGTGGCTGGAGAAAGTTTCAGCCAAAGACCACTAGACCGACCGTCCCTCCCCGCGCCGCCAAGGCTTAGCACCGGCACCTAAGAATGTAGGGTTGGCCAGACTATCCATTCCTCCCCCCCTCCCGCGACCCCTCCCACCCCCCTACACGCCTTCCCATATACGGACAAACAACACCTACGCGGCCGAAGGCTAGTGCAGGTGAGTCTGCCTCTCCATACAATTCCCACCCCTATAGCCCCTGTCATACGTACTATCCTACCATAAGCACCTGAGGGGAGGCGCGTCCTATGCCTTCGCGTTTCCTTTTTTTGGTTTGTGTGTCTGACTCTCTACGCCTCTGCCCATAATAAGCTGCTAGTTCCTGATAGCGGCTTTGACGTTTCTAAGGGCACCTGTGATCGGTTTCTGAAGATGCTACATTAGCCCGATCAAATGTGGCTCTGGTCATCGAACTTCGGCTCTCTCGGAAAACCACTTCACTTCGGTCCGCGCCCCTGCCTCCCCCTAAGGGCACCGAACAAGGAACGTACGATACACGCGAATAACAAGTGTCAGAGTAGGAAAGGCCCCGCCGGGGATGACGGCGGGGGTCGGTGCCCTCCTGCACCTGGCTGGAAAGCGGCAGGGGAGCCGCGGGGAAGGGGGGAGGGGAGGCCTTGAGGAAGGGGAGGGGAGTTATCACGAATCCGCTCGCTACTCATCCATGCAGTTGTTTCCATGGACGTACGTTGATATATGAGTTATGAGTAGCTGGTCTCCGTGACAAAGAAACTGAAACTTGCTCAGCTTCGTCACTCTGTGAACTCTCGTTTTTAAAAACGATTCTTATATGAATAAACTTTAAAACAAACATCTCTCTAATTAACGTTTACGAAACTTACACACACGTACGACCGTGCGTGTAGGTACTTTTTTTATCTGTACTTTGGTCTCTGACATACGTCACCCGTTTCGACGTGAAATTGCCAAGATATTGTCTTGCCATATACAATTGCTGTCCGTCCACCACACAGTTAACGCGTAAGTCTACACCACGTCTTCTCATTCTTATCGTGTCTATAAATACATCTCCTTGTGAATCATTGATCCTCTTTTGCGTATTCGCGCGTCTTGCTTGCTTGCTTGCTTCGGCTTCCGACTCCTTAGAACAGACTTCGATATAGTGAGGGTGTAAATGATTCTCAATTCACCTAACTTGAAGTAATGTGCAGGGGTAATTCTAGACAATGCTGATATAAGATAATGCACTGATGGTCGGAGTGACGCTGGAAATGTTGAAACCAAGAGTAAAGAGACGCCTCGCTACTACTTTTATTGATGGAAGCGGTAAGCAACAGTCGACCTGTTGCACGCAACGTGCTCTCCCCATCCCCCCCCCCCCATCCCTTTATGCCCATCGGTGCGTTTCTACACGCGGAATAAACAAACGCAAATCCCTTCGGTTTAAATCTGAAGCATTACTAAAACAGTAACAGCAACCCATGAGGATATGGTGCTACATCATATCTCCTCCCGTTGCCGACCTTTACACAAGACCAACAAACCAAACCCCGTTCCTAACACCGACTACTACATCATCGCGCAGCCGGCAACACCCCGCTGCGTCCCGGGAGTCATTGAGTCAAACTATCGGTTTCTATGGCGGCAGAACGGCCGTTGGAACTGCGAGGAGGTTATTTGGACGTCCCTGACTCGCCCGTCGAGGAAAGCTACATAACACATGGTAATCAGGAAAATTGAGTAAATGATATAGCAATTTCAACACTCACTCCCATCAATCTTTTGTTACTACCGATGTATAGTAGTCCTTATCACCTGAGCTTGATTGTCTAGAATTATCAGAGATTAGCGTCAAACTACAAGGAGACATTCTCAGCGCCTGAACGTCGACTAGGCTTCCTAACGCACACACGGTCACGTGCAAAAGATGCAATAGCTTAACAAAGTTGCATCATCATCTGTACACTGACACGCTGACCGGAGGAAACCTTGGAAGAGAAACTTAAAAATAGTATCCTATAGATGAGGGATCATTATGAAAGCTTTGGCCACGATTCCAAAGGGGAAAGTCGAATAGCAAGAGGCAGTAGGAAGTGGCCAGAAGCGTAAAGAGAAAGAAACTAAGGGGAGAGGGGGGAAGGGGGGGGGGGGGGGGGGGAGGGGGGCAAAAGCGACTAGACGAGACGCGAAAAAGAGTAAAAGGAAGACGCTTCGCCCCGTACGGCTTCCCTGTCTCCCTACACAGAGGCGGGTTCAGGTAAAAAGCGTGCGCCAGGCGGGAGTGAGTAGCGACTGGATAATTAATACAATTCCTAAAGAAAAACAAATATAGCAAGCATGGAGACCAGCCTGGAAAGACACGCAGTCAGTTCTCCGGGGTTGTTTATGCATGTCTACTTGACAACAAGTTTCTCTCCCTCCATCTCCGTCTACGCGTGCGTGTGCACCGAATCGCCTCGTCGGACGGGGCCCTTGACTTCCGGTCATGCGTATACTGAAGAACGGAAAGAGGCTCAAGAAGGATACGAGGTCTCCAGTGTGAATGAAATCTGTCTAGAACGAATCAATCTGTCTAAATTGATTGAAGTTATTTGAATCACGTTTGAATATATTTTAAGTCAGCATTTCAGACAAAATTCATATCCTAAAAAAAAGAAAAAAACTCAAAACCCTCTGCATAAACATTACATTCCTTGCGAACTTGTTTACAACTCTCTTAGACACGGCGTACATTAACAACAATATTTGTACGTTCCTCGCCAACATATTCACTACGCCCCTACCAGCAGGAAGGGCAAAATACGGATCGATCTGTCTCATTATCACCTAACCTTCCTACACCCCCCCCACCACACCCCTCTGCTTCCAACCTCCATCTAACCTCATTCCACACGCAGGGAAGTACACACCTCACCTGGGCTCGAGTAGGTGAAGCAGGCGGGTTGGGGAAATCAGATAGGGGGGGGGGGGGAAGGGAGGACGGGGCAGAGAACAGGGAAGAAAACAGCGACGTAGGGAGGAAACACGCATAGAAAGGATAGGGGGGAAAAAGGAAGAGGGAATGAGGGAGTTATAGAGACAAAGACAGGGAAGGAGGTTAGGTTAGGTTAGGACAATCTGCTGCTGTCAAGGGAACGGACACATGAAGGAAGGGATACACATAGTATGAGATTGAAGGGAAAGCGGAGATGGGGGGTGGGGGGTGGGGGGGGGGATAAGGCCTAGTGCAGAGACATGTAAGGATCTGTGACAAGGAGTGTTAAATTGAAAAGGGCGGCCGTTTGGGGGGAAATGGTAGAAACCTGGCACGGCCATATCTAACGTTTTTTTTTTATCCCCCGTC
>BOPN01002846.1:0-2500 GCA_017312705.2 Penaeus japonicus | reverse complement strand
GAACTGGAAGCGGATTTGGATGATCCTGACGGAGATGATCGAGGCGAAGGATCCGATGGAAATCCACGGCGACATCCCGCATCTCCTGCAGAGCAGCATGAGGCTCGTGAAGCAGAAGCTTACTGTGAGTCCGTCTCTGCCTTGCATGTTGATCTTCTCTCAAATTCCGTTATTCCCTCTCCGCTATTTTTCTACCACTGAATGCAAATATATAGATAAATATATTTATATATAAATTCATGTATATACAACACTCATATATATGTGTTAGACCGAAAATGATTAGTTTTCTGTTTCAGACAAGCCAAATTCAAAAGAAGCTTGAGACCTACACGAAGATGATCGTCGTGCGCCACCCATTCGAGCGACTCCTCTCGGCCTACCTTGACAAATTCGTCGACCCCGGCAGGTCCTACTACAAGAAGGCGGTCGCTTACCCAATCATGAAGAAATACCGCGGAAATGACAGTCAAGTGCCGGAATCAGGGGACGGTTTCACTTTCCGGGAGTTCAGCAAATACGTCACCGACTTGAAACAATACAGCTATTTCGACGAACACTGGAAGCCAGCCACGGAACTATGCTATCCGTGTGCCATCCGTTACGACGTCATCGCCAAGTATGACACTCTCGCCGAGGATTCTGAGAGGTTTCTCCGCCTGATAGGAGCTCCTCCAGACCTCCACTTCCCGCCCGCTAACCCGAGGAACACTTCTGGCCTTCTCGAAAAGTACTTTGCAGACGTCCCGAAAAAACAACAGGAAGATCTCTTCCGAATATATCGAAGAGACTTTAAGATCTTTGAGTATGACTTTATATAGGTAAGGTTACTGTATCGCTTTCGGACATGTGTGATACCAGTATGCAATACTTGGAATATGTATATATATAAAATTTTGTCTACAAGGCGTTTTGATTATCAATGTCACTCGGTATCAGTTGTATTTTACTGTCATATGGCTGTTTTATATATCCTCAACTGTTGATCGAGAAAACTGAATTGAATTTACCAGATGAGATGTAAAAATCGCATGATATATATTCAAAACACTTGCGTTATAACGACTTACTTGTCAATTTACTCTGCAGTTTAGATTATTAACTGTGTAGATTGATTCTACTGCTACTAAATCATTGCAACTTCCATTTGAAATGGGGAGATACGTGGCCTCCGCAGTTCCGCCACTGGACTAGAGAAAGCGAAGTCAATATGGCCGAAAAAAAGTTGAAGCTAACGAGACGATAAAGGCCAACATGACAAATGAATTGAAGAACCCTAGTTGAAGGCAAAAGCTGATAAGTTCGAAGAAGTCAAAATTGACCAGACTGAAGAAATTTAAGTCAGTGACATAGGAAAAGTCATAGTGGACAAGACTGAAGAAAAAATGAATAAGAATAGACAAAGCAGAACCATTCGAAGCGCATGAGACCAAGAAATAGAAATGGACAAGACCAAAATAAAAGCAAATGAGGGAATGAAATTGAAATCAGAGTGGATTAAATTTTACAAAATCTAGGAGATTGGTGAAGTCGAAGTGGTCAGGATCGAAGAAGTTAAAGCCAACGAGTCCAAAGGATGTTGAAGGGACCTGATGAAGTAAAAATGGCCAACCCAAGGAAACATAAGTCAACGAGTCTAAGAAAATCTAAAAAAGTCAAAGAACCTGAAATCATAGTCCAAGAGATTAAAGTGAACGAGCCTGAGTACGTCAAAATCGATGAGACGAAATTAGAGGTCGGAGGTAATGAGGCAAAGGAAATCTAAAAAACAATACCTCTACAAATATTGAAAATAATAATAAATCCAAAGCCTCCGGAGAACATAAACCTCCACGTGTTCCTAAAAAAAACTCTATATACAGTATAGACATACACCTATTTGGATATATACTATGAGGAGAAAAAAAAGACTGAAAAATCCTATTTTCTTCCTTGAGAAGTCCATGAATATAATGAACCACCTGCTGGTTGAATATCCATTTTCTATGAGTGTTTGCACTGATAAAAAATCCAATTTCATCCTGTCTCTATATGTGAATCTAGATTAACACTTATATTTAAATAAATAGCCCTTGATACATGGGTAAGCCTTTAAGTTTTTGCTTAATAAATTCTGCAGACAGACAGACAAATCACTGCCTATTACTTCCTTGCTGAGATAAGTATGTCTTGTAATCACAAAGCAAATGTGAAATACACATACAAAGCAAGCATGAAATATATCCATAAAACTATCAGGAAGTTAAAAAGCAAACCTGACATAAACCTTTTAAGTGTAAAAGCAAGTTGGAAAACTGAATGTTAAAAAAAAAAGAAAAAAAAAGGAAAAGAAAACGTAAATCACGAAATCTAAACGTAACACAGAAAATACAAACAAACATAACAAAAATCAAAGTAAAAAAAACAAACTTTAAAACACAACTATAAGCAAGTTACGAGAAAAAAGAATAAGAAGCATAAGCACTTACTTAAAAACGTCAAGCCCCAAGGACAGCGAAGG
>BOPN01002845.1:170000-187929 GCA_017312705.2 Penaeus japonicus | reverse complement strand
ACACACACACACACACACACACACTCACACACACACACACACTCACACACACACACACATATATATATACATATATTTATATATATATATATATGCATGCATATATATATATTTATATATATATATACATATATGCACACACACACACATATATATAGAAAGATATATATATACATAAATCATGAAATTAGGGACAAATGTGTGATTTGATATGTATGAATACACGTAAGGGTCGCAAAATCTTGGAAAATCAACGTACGTTTCCTCCAAAGAACATTAAAAAACTGTATTGCACATAGACTTGCAGAAATCATAGCTGTTGGCTTAGTTTAATAATAAGACAGCGATTGCTAGATTTAGTCGCTCATTTAAGAAAAAGTTAAAGGAAACGAGTAAATAATAACCAGGTAAATGATAAAGGCATAAAAGATCAATCAGGTATTTACATTATTTCCGACCTTCCTAGTAGCCATACTAACAGCAATTATTCACAGTACGATAAATAAATAAATCGTGATATGAGTGTTTAAATGAAAATATAATCGATTATTATATTATGATGGATATACAAATGAAGATTTATCATTTGAGGTAGTTTGTATTCTCGTTCGATCAGTAAAATGTGGATAAAGGAAATATACGTCTTAATCATTTATATTTTTATTATGAAAAAATAAATATCAGCAAATCACAGATATCGCTTTCTCCGTTGGTATTCGGGAAACATCATTAATTCTTTACCCTAGATAATCAGCCTTAGAAGGGAAAATGGTTGCTGAAAAAGGAGGGAGGTTTGCACACGTGTTCTTCCAAACACCTGTCGAAACAACATTTATCGGAGCCAGCGCACTTGTAGTCGTTGGAACAAGTTTTGGGAGGTCCAGAACGCACGTTGGGGCAAGTGGGACGGACTTGTGGGCAATCCAGTGGCTTGGTACCAACAGGTGTCTCTGGTTCATACACAGTCTCGCAGCAGTAGGCTTGTCCTTCTGGAGTCTTGCACCAATATCTGCAATCACTTGGACCAGTGGAGACTGCACCGCCGATAATATCACTACCACCGTGGATTCCACTACCATGAATTCCGCCACCATAAATTCCACCACCGTGGATTCCGCCACCATGAATACCGCCGCCGAAGAGACCGCCTCCATGGACACCACCGAAGCCTCCAGGAAGGAATCTGTTGGATCCTCGTCCTCCTCCTCTCCTTCGGTCTACACCGGCGGAGACAGCCACTAGGAGGCAACACACAAGCAGGGCCTTCATACTCTGCAATAGATATCGAAATTATATATTGTGATCTGTGATGATATGGTAGTATTCGCAACAAAATGTGGGATGACCTTAGATACGCTGAAATATAACTATTAATACATTTCTTAAAACAAGCACTCACATTCATTGTTGGTTAGAGGTGAGCTGTGCAATGTGGTGAGTGCGAGTTCCATCCTCGCTTATATACAGGATCTGGCAACTCCCCCCACCTCCACGAGTCGTCACTCGGGATATCCCTTGCTCGCGGTGTGAGTCATGGAATCCTCTGACGTTTGATTTTCCTTTTTTATGTGAATTATGACAATCTGTTTCAGATTTCTTCTTTCCTACTTTTCACGGACTCTAAAGACAATACTGCGTGAAATGCACTTTGAAGTCTTATTGTGGATACAAAAAGACACGAAGTGTTTCCAAAATAGAGAGAAAAAAAGAGATGTACCATCAAGCAAACTCAAATTCTTGGATTATGATTATTATTTTGTTTTATTATCTTTTTCATTATCATAATTATTATCATAATTATTATAACCTTATTACCAATGTATCTTCATTACTATTGTCATCGTCCCTATAACTACCATCCTCACTATCATTATAAATGTTTTTACGTTTGTTTTATATTTCTGTTTTTTTTATGATGACGTCACACTATCCAGCTTATAGTGTAGTCCTAATGACGGTGTGTGCATGCTCTTGAATATATTTCTACGGAGGCTTTACGTTATTCTGCAATGGAAAATGAAGATATGTTATATGTTGCCCTCGGACTTAATCCATGTATGAAATACCGCAAAAGATGATACAAAAACATTAGGAATTAAATCATGTATCACGTATAGAAACAAGTGTGCTGCTTTGAAATTATTTAGGTTACGATAACCGATAGGAAAGGAGAGGAAACGTGGATTGTCAGTAAAGGTCTATGAGATCCCTTACTAAAGGGCTAGACTTTTATCAGACTACGCATGAATATCTAAGTTATTACAAAATACACTACAATGTTCATGCCGTGAACTTAGTTATGGAGTTAATAGCTAAGAAACAAGTAAACGTATTCTACTAACTTACATATTTCTTCTTTGATTTATTTTCCAATCCTTATATTTTGAAATCTAAGATAGTTTACATTTTTTTTTTTCATCCCATCCTGAAAGAAAACAGTCCTATTATGATCGCCTCGTAGGCATTTATTTCTCCATAACTGAAAAGCTAATGACATATTATTGTAAAAATGATATAACTGAAAAGCGAATTAATAACAAAAAAGTAAACAAAGTTGGCAGAGGAATGTAGTAAGAACTAATGTGGTAGAGTAGAGTGCAAGCGTAGCAGGAAGTTTCAAAATAACAAATTGTACATTTGTAATAAACTATGATATAACAATTTTAGGAAATTTTAGAAGAAAAACGGCAAGAAGAAAGACATGACAAACAAAGGCTACAATTAATCGAAGTGAATGACTCCGACGGGAAAATATATCAACACGGGAGAATTTCTGGATGGCAACACAAGTCCAGTTTTTTCATCTGTGACGTCATCTGCCACACGCTCAGTGACGTCACAGAGACGCTGGAATCGAAATACATTCATGCGTGTTCATATCTCTCTTCTTTCTGTGTCGTCCTCTTTCTTACTTTCTGTCTCTTCCTCAGTGTTTACATATCTGGTGTTATTTAGTGTTTTTACCATGATTTTGGCAAAATTTGGATGGACTAGCATAATTTTAGGTTTATTTTACATATGTATTATGATTATATCATTTTTAGATTCTGCTCTAATTACATCGTATTAGTGTTTTTTTCTGCTTTTTAATCACCAGGATAGAGTGGTTTACCAGTTATAGGATCCCCTCCCTTTCCACTCTCTACGAATCCCTCATCAATAATGCAATAATAAATGCAATACTTGTTTGGAACTCCTTATAGTTTATAGAACTCTTAATTAGACGCTAGCCCATTTTGGTCGTTACTTTTGATCTATCTAAATATCTATTTTGAGAAAAAAGGGGGGGTTAAACCTCATCTTCATTCATATTAACTACTTGAACATCTTAACAAACAATCTTAAATAACCTTATACAAAATGATTATAATTCGGATTACATTTAAATCTATGTCTGAATTTTTAGCATTATTTTCCGAAGCTCTCTCTATATATTTTTTTCTTTCTTAGATTCTAGCATAATTTGTTGTATGCATATTTGGTAGAATTACTCTTCCCTTTTCCCCCATTTTCTGTCTCCCAAGTATTCCTAACGGATATTTATCAAATATCAATTCAAATTCAAAGTAATATCTAAGGAGGAGACGATTCATGTTAATTTTCTTTATACATTAACTTTTCTAATCTTTTAGTGGACAGTAATAAACCAAATGCAGTGATATTTACGGAAGTCTCACGCAGATTATTATCTCGAGGGATTTATTGTACCAAGTGCTTTAATCACTTTTGCTCTTCATAGTAATCGTCACATAAACACACTCACACACAATTACAGTGTTATATATATTTGCATTGTAGTTTTATACAATTATAGCAAAGGAAGTCCCAATGAATTAATTTAAAGAAAATGAAAATAAAAACTTCTTAATAAATTTCTTAATTTCTTGAGTATTCTTAAAAAAAAAAAAAAAAAAAATTAGATAAAATAAACTCATTAAGACATCTAGTCTTATAGTACTCGCTCTTCATATTGTATCTTTAATTCTTTCTATATATATATATATATATATATATATATATATATATATATATATATATATATATATATATATACATATATATGTATATAAATATATATATATATATATATATATATATATATATATATACATACATATATATGTATATATATATATATATATATATATATATATATATATATATGTATATATATATATATATATATATATATATGTATGTATATATATTTATATATATATATATATATATATATATATATATATATATATATATATATATATATATATATATATATGTATGTGTGTGTGTGTGTGTGTGTGTGTATAGATTTGTCAATACGGGTAATATATGTATATATATATATATATATATATATATATATATATGTGTGTGTGTGTGTGTGTGTGTGTGTGTGTGTGTGTGTGTGTGTGTGTGTAAACATGTGATTATATAAAGAATAGGATGCAACTGAAAACCACAAATCAGATACTTTTCAAAAGATAACGATATTGCTCATTATGACCCCAGCATTCATAAGAAAATGTGAGTATTTGAATGTGCACGAAATGAAATTGAATGCCGTTGAATATATCTAAAGCAAACATTTACATTAGTTGTCTTTAAAAGCTGAGCTGTGTAATGTGATGAATGCAAGTGTTATTTTTGTTCATTTAGAGGATCTAACAACTGTTTCCGCTCTCTCTCTCTTCGTTGACTGGGAATAATATTCTGGCGGTATTTATCTATTTATTTTTCTTTTAGAAAAAAAGAGGAGTGGAAGAAATGATAAATATGTATGCATGTTTTAGTATAACTCGTTCAGCGGATATATATATTGAATTCTGTCATGTTATCATACCTGTATATGAATGTTTGAGATTGATATTTGAAATACAAATTAAGTAAATAATAAAGAAAAAAATAGATTGAGTATTTATGGACTAATTAAAAAAAAATCACAAATCGAATAATTTATGGACTTTTCTTTATATAAAGAATGAATATTTACCAATAACATCTGTTGATAAAAGTATTTTCATTTTTTTCTATCCAAGATATGATTTAAAAAGGGAAATGGTTGCTGAAGTCATCTAATCGGACAAGAGTGTCATTGCCACAAATAAACAAAATAACCGGGTAAATGATAAATGTATAAAAAAATGTATACTAATAGTAAATATTCAAAGTACGAATGATGTTTAATAAAATAATATATTACGTTATTTGATAAAATAATTGGTGATAATGATGCCAGATAAATGAAGGTTTATCGTTTAAAGGAGTTTGTATTCTCGTTCAGTCAGTGGATCAAGGAAATATACGTCTTAATCATTTATGGTTTTATTATGAGAAAATAAATATTAACAAATCACAGATTTCACTTCCTCCGTTGATATTCGGGAAACATTCTTCATTCTTTACCCTAGATGACTAGCCTTAGAAGGGAAAATGGTTGCTGAAAAAGGAGGGAGGTTTGCACACGTGTTCTTCCAAACACCTGTCGAAACAACATTTATCCGAGCCAGCACACTTGTAGTCGTTGGAACAGGTCTTGGGAGGTCCAGAACGTACGTTGGGGCAAGTGGGACGGACTTGTGGGCAATCCAATGGCTTGGTACCAACAGGTGTCTCTGGTTCATACACAGTCTCGCAACAGTAAGCTTGGCCCTCTGGAGTCTTGCACCAATATCTGCAATCGCTTGGACCAGTGGAGACTACACCGCCGATAATACCACCGTTGATTCCACTACCATGAATTCCGCCACCATGAATTCCACCACCGTGGATTCCGCCACCATGAATACCGCCGCCGAAGAGACCGCCTCCATGGACACCACCGAAGCCTCCAGGAAGGAATCTGTTGGATCCTCGTCCTCCTCCTCTCCTTCGGTCTACACCGGCGGAGACAGCCACTAGGAGGCAACACACAATCACGGCCTTCATACTCTGCAATAGATATCGAAATTTTATAATGTGATCTTTGATGATTTGGTAGTATTCGCAACAAAATGTGGGATGACCTTAGATACGCTGAAATATAACTATTAGTGCACTTCTTAAAACAAGCACTCACATTCATTGTTGGTTAGAGGTGAGCTGTGTAATGTGGTGAGTACGAGTTCCATCCTCGCTTATATACAGGATCTGGCAACTCCCCCCACCTCCACGCTTCGTCACTCGGGATATCCCTTGCTCGCGGTGTGAGAGTCATGGAATCCTCTGACGTTTGATTTTCCTTTTTTTATGCGAATTACAATCTATTTCAGATTTCTTCTTTCCTATTTTTCACTGACCCTAAAGACAATACTGCGTGAAATGCACTTTGAAGTCTGATTGTAAATACGAAAAAGACACGGTATTTCCAAAATAGAGAAAAAAAACAGATGTACCATCAAGCAAACTCAAATTCTTGGATTATAATCATTGTTTTGTTTTATTATTTTATTTATTATCTTAATAATTGTCATCAACCTTATTATAACCTTATTACCAATATATCTTTGTTACTATTGTCATCGTCCCTATAACTACCATCCTCACTATCATTATAAATGTTTTTACGTTTGTCTTGTATTTTCTGTCTTTTATGATATATTATGAATCTATTTCTACGGAGGCTTTACGTCATTCTGCAATGGAAAATGAAGATATGTTATATGTTGCCCTCGGACTTAATCTATGTATGAAATACCGCAAAAGATCATTCAAAAACGTTAGGAATCACATCACGTATCACGAATAGAAGCAAGTGTGCTGCTTTGAAATTATTTAGGTTACGATAACCGATAGGAAAGGGGAGGAAACATGGATTGTCAGTAAAGGTCTATTAGATCCCTTACTAAAGGACTACGCATGAATATCTAACAGTTATTACAAAATACACTACAATGTCCATACCGTGAACTTAGTTATGGAGTTAATAGCTAAGAAGCAAGTAATCGTATTCTACTAATTTACATATTTTTTCTTTGATTTATTTTTCAATCCTTATATTTGGAAATCTAAGATAGTTTACATTTTTTTCATCTCATCCTGAAAGAAAACAGTCCTATTATGATCGACTCGTAGGCACTCATTTCTCCATAACTGAAAAGCTAATGACATATTATTGTAAAAACGATATAACTGAAAACCGAATTAATAACAAAAAAGTAAACAAAGTTGGCAGAGAAAGTAGTAAGAACCAATGTGGTAGAGTAGAGTGCAAGCGTAGCAGGAAATTTCAAAATAACAAATTGTACATTTATAATAAATTATGATACAACCTTTTTTCGGAAATTTTAGAACAGAAACGACAAGTGGGACGGACTTGGGACGGATCTTTCCCTCCGTCCCTTTCTCTTAACAGATATCTATCAACTCCCAATTCTAAATAAACGCCGTGTCTGTAGAATAGACGATGTGATTGAACAGGTTCTTTTTCTATATGTTTACTTTCATGATCTCTTAGCGGGTAGTAGCAAAACAGATACAATGATGTTAAAGAAAATCCCACTCAGTTGATCAACCTAATGAGCCGATTTATAGTAATACTCTTCATCCACGCAGGATTCGTCAAAACACACACACACATGTTTTTATACTCACATATGCACAGGTACACACACACATATATGTGTATATATGTATGTTTATATATATATATACATATATATATATATATATATATATACATATATATATACATATATATATATATATACACACACATATATATACATATTTCAATATGCTTTCATTTTGAGATTGCAGTAATAACAGAGGAAGTTCTAGGGTATTGAATCCCACAAGAAACCCTTGCTCATAATAACGACATCCATGTTAGTGAACAACAGGAGGCAATGTACAATCATGGATTTGATACTCTGCAATATTAGACTACTCATATGTTTTTTTCTGTGTATATGTCAGTATCGATCTACCAATCTATGTATCTGTGTGTGTTTGTGTATGTGTTTGTTTACACGCACACGGTCACTAGCGGGGCTCATTCGTAACACGATCAACTCTGAATGCAGAAAGTAAGTGTTAGAATCGCCACTGAAGTCATCTAATCGGACAAGAGTGGCATTGCCGCAGAAAGCAAAATAACCTGGTAAATGATAAAGGCATAAACCATCAGTCAGGTACTTACATTATTTAGATCTTCCTAAAATGTATACTAATAGTTATTATTCACATTAGGATAGACTAAACTGAGAATGATGTTTAATGAAAATATATTACGTTATTTGATAAAAACAATTATCATAGTAAGTAGATAAATGAAGGTTTATCGTTTAAAGGAGTTTGTATTATCGTTCAGTCAGTGGATCAAGGAAATATACGTCTCAATCATTTATGGTTTTATTATGAGAAAATAAATATTAACAAATCACAGATATCACTTCCTCCGTTGATATTCGGGAAACATCCTTCATTCTTTACCCTGGATGACTAGCCTTAGAAGGGAAAATGATTGCTGAAAAAGGAGGGAGGTTTGCACACGTGTTCTTCCAAACACCTGTCGAAACAACATTTATCTGCGCCAGCACATTTGTAGTCGTTGGAACAGGTCTTGGGAGGTCCAGAACGCACGTTGGGGCAAGTGGGACGGACTTGTGGGCAATCCAGTGGCTTGGTACCAACAGGTGTCTCTGGTTCATACACAGTCTCGCAGCAGTAGGCTTGACCTTCTGGAGTCTTGCACCAATATCTGCAATCGCTTGGACCAGTAGAGATTGCACCACCGATAATACCACCATGAATTCCACCACCATGAATTCCACCACCGTGGATTCCGCCACCATGAATACCGCCGCCGAAGAGACCGCCTCCATGGACACCACCGAAGCCTCCAGGAAGGAATCTGTTGGATCCTCGTCCTCCTCCTCTCCTTCGGTCTACACCGGCGGAGACAGCCACTAGGAGGCAACACACAATTACGGCCTTGATACTCTGCAACAGAAAATAGCGAATTAATCATGATGATCTAGAGATATTTCAAATATACATAGGACGAAATAAGATACGGTGGAATATAACTACTATTGTGTATCTTAGAGTAAGCACTCACATTCATTGTTGGTCAGAGGTGAGCTGTGTAATGTGGTGAGTACGAGTTCCATCCTCGCTTTATATATAGAGGATCTGGCAACTCCCCCCACCTCCACGCGTCATCACTCGGGATATCCCATGCTCGTGGTATGTGGTTCCTGGAATCATTCATACAATGTTTGGATTCCCCCCCCCCCCCCTTTTTTTATATTTTCTCTTATTTGGCCAAAATTTGATTCAATTTCACTCCTTTTTTTCATGGACTATAGAGATAAAAAATAAGATACTTAGCAACATTTATATTGAAGAATTTAAGATGATATACATGTAATTTATGTGAATAACAAGAAGAGAGGATGAAGTATTTTCAGAAGAGAATAAGGAGAGGAGAGGAAAATGAAGGTGATATCGAAAAAGAGATGATGGTACCAATAACCAACCTCTTACTACTGGATCTTGACATGTAATTATCTGAATGTCATCTTTTTATTTTTACCATAATTGTTTTTAGCAGTAACAACATCGCTATTAAATCTATTATCATAGGTCCATAATAAGTAGGATAATGTTGATGATGAGGATAGCAAGACTAACTAAAGGTTAAACGATCATAAAATCCCAAATATAAAATGACTGTCACGTCAGGATCTTACTGTACTTGAAGAGAAAAAGAGAAGGGTAGAGAATAGGGGGAAAGGGGGCAGGGTGTAGAGGAGTTGCTTTATATATATATATATATATATATATATATATATATATATATATATATATATATATATATATACGTGCTAGGTTTCAGTTCGTTAACAACACAATCTCTAATTGCCAGTCTAGACGTGTGCATGCTGTAGTAGATGCTGCTTTAGGATATGCTTAATTCTACAATGGAAAGGAATGCTGTGTTGTTTTCACAAATGATGTCTCAGGCATGAGATGATACAGAATATAATACAAAATCATCACGAACCATGATCAAGTATAGAAACACGTGTGTTCATTTGAAATTATTTGCTTCGCGATGCATTCACGTGCCAACCTTCTTCCTCTGTTCAAAGGAGAATTCTTTGCTATCTTTATGTAACAATTTTAGCCATTAAAGATAAATGATTATAATAATAAAAAAAAGCTAAGAAGAGGAAACTAGGATTATCTCTCTGACTTGTTTTCCAAAATTATTACTCGAAAAAAAAGGTAGCTTGTCATTCATGGTTTTCCGTGATTATCCAGTCTGAAAGGAAACACAAATATCCATCGATCATTCATGGTTTTCCGTGATTATCCAGTCTGAAAGGAAACACAAATGTCCATTGATTGCCTCAGATGCATTTCTTTCATCATGCAAAAGGTGAAAATAATATTGGAAAAATCGGTTGATCTGAAAGGTGAATCAGAAGTTAGAAGTGTAAAATCGTTGGAAGGAAATAATCTAATCAAATGACCCAGAAGTAAATAAATAATTAATATGAAGAAGGAATATGCCATTATGTTAAATGAAAAAGATATGAAAGAGAATAGATGAAGAGTGTAAACAAAGAAGGCATTAGATGTAATCAACCGAGGCGGAAACCTCTTTTAGAAGTGATGGGAAAAAAGAAAGAAGAGTGAACAATGGTAATCCAGGTCAGAAAAGTATAGCACACAGAAATAGAAGTAAAACAAGATCAGCAAGAGATTTTATAAGAATAATATCCTTCACGGGATATGGCATAGGAGAAAGGCAAATATATATATATTAATTAATATATATTCATATAAAAACATACATACATATGAATACATATAAACATATGAATAATAATATATTTATGATAAATAATACGAATACATATACATACATACATATATACATACATATATGAATATTACCATTTGTTTTCATTTTAAGGAAATTAATGAGTAAATGCAATAATAACTGAGAAAGTTCTAACGTCATAAATCCCACAAGCAACCCATGCTCATACTACCTTCATAATCCAATGTTAATAGACAACAGAAGGCAACATACAATCATGGCTTCAATACTTTGGTACAAAATGAGAAATATATATATATATATATATATATATATATATATATATATATATATATATATATATATATATATATATCTATATATATCTATATATATATATATATATATGTGTGTGTGTGTGTGTGTGTGTGTGTGTGTGTGTGTGTGTGTGTGTGTATAAACATGTGATTATATAAAGAACAGGATGCAACTGAAAACCACAAATCAGATACTTTTCAAAAGATATCGATATTGCTCATTATGACCCCAGCATTCATAAGAAAATGTGAGTATTTGAATGTGTACGAAATGAAATTGAATGCCGTTGAATATATCTAAAGCAAGCATTTACATTAGTTGTCTTTAAAAGCTGAGCTGTGTAATGTGATGAATGCAAGTGTTATTTTTGTTCATTTAGAGGATCTAACAACTGTTTCCGCTCTCTCTCTCTTCGTTGACTGGGAATAATATTCTGGCGGTATTTATCTATTTATTTTTCTTTTAGAAAAAAAGAGGAGTGGAAGAAATGATAAATGTGTATGCATGTTTTAGTGTAACTCGTTTAGCGGATATATATGTATTGAATTCTGTCATGTTATCATACCTGTATATGAATGTTCGAGATTGATATTTGAAATACAAATTAAGTAAATAATAAAGAAAAAAAAATAGATTGAGTATTTATGGACTTATTAAAAAAAAATCACAAATCGAATAATTTATGGACTTTTTTTTTTTTATAAAGAATGAATATTTACCAATAACATCTGTTGATAAAAGTATTTTCATTTTTTTCTATCCAAGATATGATTTAAAAAGGGAAATGGTTGCTGAAGTCATCTAATCGGACAAGAGTGTCATTGCCACAAATAAACAAAATAACCGGGTAAATGATAAATGTATAAAAAAAATGTATACTAATAGTAAATATTCAAAGTACGAATGATGTTTAATAAAATAATATATTACGTTATTTGATAAAAATAATTATGATAATAGATAGATAAATGAAGGTTTATCGTTTAAAGGAGTTTGTATTATCGTTCAGTCAGTGGATCAAGGAAATATACGTCTTAATCATTTATGGTTTTATTATGAAAAAATAAATATTAACAAATCACAGATTTCACTTCCTCCGTTGATATTCGGGAAACATCCTTCATTCTTTACCCTAGATGACTAGCCTTAGAAGGGAAAATGGTTGCTGAAAAAGGAGGGAGGTTTGCACACGTGTTCTTCCAAACACCTGTCGAAACAACATTTATCCGCGCCAGCACACTTGTAGTCGTTGGAGCAGGTCTTGGGAGGTCCAGAACGTACGTTGGGGCAAGTGGGACGGACTTGTGGGCAATCCAGTGGCTTAGTACCAACAGGTGTCTCTGGTTCATACACAGTCTCGCAGCAGTAGGCTTGACCTTCTGGAGTCTTGCACCAATATCTGCAATCACTTGGACCAGTAGAGATTCCACCGCCGATAATACCACTACCACCGTGGATTCCAGCACCATGAATTCCACCACCGTGGATTCCACCACCATGAATTCCACCACCGTGGATAGCTCCACCATGGATTCCACCAGCGCCGCCGAAGAGACCGCCTCCATGGACGCCACCGAAGCCTCCAGGAAGGAATCTGTTGGATCCTCGTCCTCCTCCTCTCCTTCGGTCTACACCGGCGGAGACAGCCACTAGGAGGCAACACACGATTACGGCCTTGATACTCTGCAACAGAAAATAGCGAAATAAATCATTATGATCTGCAGATATTTTAAATATATATAAGACGTAATAAGATACGGTGGAATATAACTACTATTGTATATCTTAGAGTAAGCACTCACATTCATTGTTGGTTAGAGGTGAGCTGTGTAATGTGGTGAGTGCGAGTTCCATCCTCGCTTATATACAGGATCTGGCAACTCCCCCCACCTCCACGCGTCGTCACTCGGGATATCCCATTCTCGCGGTATGTGGTTCCTGGAATCATTCATAGAATGTTTGCCCCCCCTCCCTTTTTTTCTCTCTTCTTTTGCTAAGATTTGATTCCATTTTACTCATTTTTTCATTCATAGACTATAGAGAATAATAATAATAATAAAAAATACTTAGCAACATTTATATTGAAGAATTTAGGACGATGAACATGTAATTTATGTGAATAACAAGAAGAGAGGATGAAGTATTTTCAGAAGAGAATAAGGAGAAGAGAGAAGAAAATGGTGATATCGAAAAAGATATGATGGTACAAATAACCAACCTCTTACTATTGGATCTTGACATGTAATTATCTAAATGTCATATTTTTATTTTTATCATGATTGAATATAGCAGTAACAACATCGCTATTAAATCAATAATCATGGGTCCGTAATAAGTAGGATAATGTTGATGATGAGGATAGCAAGACTAACTAAAGGTTAAACGATCATAAAATCCCAAATATAAAATGACTGTCACGTTTGATTTTCCTTTTTTTATGCGAATTACAATCTATTTCAGATTTCTTCTTTCCTACTTTTCACTGACCCTAAAGACAATGCTGCGTGAAAGGCATTTTGAAGTCTTATTGTGGATACAAAAAGACACGAAGTGTTTCCAAAATAGAGAGAGAAAAAAAAAAAAAGATGTACCATCAAGCAAACTCAAATTCTTGGATCATAATTATTATTTTGTTTTATTATCTTATTTATTATCATAACTATGATCAACCTTATTATAACCTTATTACCAATGTATCTTCGTTACTATTGTCATCGTCCCTATAACTACCATCCTCACTATCATTATAAATGTTTTTACGTTTGTTTTATATTTCTGTTTTTTATGATGACGTCACACTATCCAGCTTATAGTGTAGTCCTAATGACGGTGTGTGCATGCTCTTGAATATATTTCTACGGAGGCTTTACGTTATTCTGCAATGGAAAATGAAGATATGTTATATGTTGCCCTCGGACTTAATCTATGTATGAAATAACGCAAAAGATGATACAAAAACGTTAGGAATCACATCACGTATCACGTATAGAAACAAGTGTGTTGCTTTGAAATTATTTAGGTTACGATAACCGATGGGATAGGAGAGGAAACGTGGATTGTTAGTAAAGGTCTTTTAGATCCCTTACTAAAGGGTTAGACTTTTTTCAGACTACGCATGAATATCTAACAGTTATTACGAAATACGCTACAATGTCCATACCGGGAACTTAGTTATGGAGTTAATAGCTAAGAAGCAAGTAAACGGTTTCTACTAATTTAAATATTTTTACTTTGATTTATATTCCAATCCTTACATTTGGAAATCTAAGATAGTTCACTTTTTTTTTTTTTTTCATCCCATCCTGAAAGAAAACAGTCCTATTATGATCGCCTCGTAGGCATTTATTTCTCCATAACTGAAAAGCTAATGACATATTATTGTAAAAATGATATAACTGAAAAGCGAATTAATAACAAAAAAGTAAACAAAGTTGGCAGAGGAATGTAGTAAGAACCAATGTGGTAGAGTAGAGTGCAAGCGTAGCAGGAAATTTAAAAATAACAAGTTGTACATTTATGAAAAACTATGATATAACCTTTTTCGGAAAATTTAGAAGAAAAATGTCATGAAGAAAGACGTGACTGACAAAGGCTACAATCAATCGAAGTTAATGACTCCGACGGGAAAATTTATCAACACGGGAGAATTTCTGGATGGCAACACAAGTCCAGTTTTTTCATCTGTGACGTCATCTGCCACACGCTCAGTGACGTCACAGAGACGCTGGAATCGAAATACATTCATGCGTGTTCATATCTCCCTTCTTTCTGTGTCGTCTTCTCTCTTACTTTCTGTCTCTTTCCCAGTGTTTACATTTCTGATGTTATTAAGTGCCTTTACCATGATTTTGGCATAATTTGGATGGACGAGCATAATTTTAGCTTTATTTTACATATGTATTATGATTATATCATTTTAGGTTCTGCTCTAATTACATCGTATTAGTGTTTTTTTTCTGCTTTTTAATCACCAGGATAGAGTGGTTTACCAGTTATAGGATCCCTTCCCTTTCCACTTTCTACGAATCCCTCATCAATAAAGCAATAATAAATGCAATACTTGTTTGGAACTCCTTATAGTTTATAAGCGGTCTAGGATTCTTGATTATATGCTAGCCCATCTTGGTCGTTACTTCTTATCTATCTAAATATCTATTTTGAGAAAGAGGGGGTGGGTTAAACCTCATCTTCATTCATATCAACTACTTGAACATCTTTACAGACAATCTTAAATCACCTTATACAAAATGATTATAATTTGGATTACATTTAAATCTATGTCTGAATTTTTAGCATTATTTTCCGAAGCTCTCTCTCTTTTTTTTTTTTTTTTTTTTTTCAAAGATTCTAGCATAATTTGCTGTATGCATATTTGGTAGAATTACTCTTCCCTTTTCCCCCATTTTCTGTCTCCCAAGTGTTCCTAACGGATATTTATCAAATATCAATTCAAATTCAAAGTAATATCTAAGGAGGAGACGAGGCGATTCAAGTTAATTTTCTTTATACATTAACTTTTCTAATCTTTTAGTGGACAGTAATAAACCAAATGCAGTGATATTTACGGAAGTCTCACGCAGATTATTCTCTCGAGGGATTTATTGTATCGTGTGCTTTAATCACTTTTGCTCTTCATAGTAATCGTCACATACACACACTCACACACAAATACAGTGTTATATATATTTGCATTGTAGTTTTATACAATTATAGCAAAGGAAGTCCCAATGAATTAATTTAAAGAAAATGAAAATAAAAACTTCTTAATAAATTTCTTAATTTCTTGAGTAATCTTAAAAATAAAATAAAAATTAGATAAAATAAACTCATTAAGACATCTAGTCTTATAGTACTCGCTCTTCATATTGTATCTACCCTTTATATATATATATATATATATTGTATTCTCGTTCGATCAGTAAAATGTGGATAAAGGAAATATACGTCTTAATCATTTATATTTTTATTATGAAAAAATAAATATCAGCAAATCACAGATATCGCTTTCTCCGTTGGTATTCGGGAAACATCATTAATTCTTTACCCTAGATAATCAGCCTTAGAAGGGAAAATGGTTGCTGAAAAAGGAGGGAGGTTTGCACACGTGTTCTTCCAAACACCTGTCGAAACAACATTTATCGGAGTCAGCGCACTTGTAGTCGTTGGAACAAGTTTTGGGAGGTCCAGAACGTACGTTGGGGCAAGTGGGACGGACTTGTGGGCAATCCAGTGGCTTGGTACCAACAGGTGTCTCTGGTTCATACACAGTCTCGCAACAGTAAGCTTGGCCCTCTGGAGTCTTGCACCAATATCTGCAATCACTTGGACCAGTGGAGACTACACCGCCGATAATACCACCGTTGATTCCACTACCATGAATTCCGCCACCACCGTGAATTCCGCCGCCGAAGAGACCGCCTCCATGGACACCACCGAAGCCTCCAGGAAGGAATCTGTTGGATCCTCGTCCTCCTCCTCTCCTTCGGTCTACACCGGCGGAGACAGCCACTAGGAGGCAACACACAATTACGGCCTTCATACTCTGTAACAGAAAATAGCGAAATAAATCATTATGATCTACAAATATTTTAAATATATATAAGACGAAATAAGATACGGTGGAATATAACGATTATTGTGTATCTTAGAGTAAGCACTCACATTCATTGTTGGTTAGAGGTGAGCTGTGTAATGTGGTGAGTGCGAGTTCCATCCTCGCTTATATACAGGATCTGGCAACTCCCCCCACCTCCACGCTTCGTCACTCGGGATATCCCATGCTCGCTGTATAAGAGTCATGGAATCCTCTGACGTTTGATTTTCCTTTTTTTATGCGAATTATTACAATCAATTTCAGATTTCTTCTTTCCTACTTTTCACGGACTCTAAAGACAATACTGCTTGAAATGCACTTTGAAGTCTTATTGTAAATACGAAAAAGTGTTTCCAAAATAGAGAAAAAAAAGATATACCATCAAGCAAACTCAGATCCTTGGATTATAATTATTGTTTTGTTTTATTGTTTTATTTATTATCTTAATAATTGTTATCAACCTTATTATAACCTTATTATCAATATATCTTTGTTACTATTGTCATCGTCCCTATAACTACCATCCTCACTATCATTATAAATATTTTTACGTTTGTCTTGTATTTTCTGTCTTTTATGATATATTATGAATATATTTCTACGGAGGCTTTACGTCATTCTGCAATGGAAAATGAAGATATGTTATATGTTGCCCTCGGACTTAATCTATGTATGAAATAACGCAAAAGATGATACAAAAACGTTAGGAATCACATCACGTATCACGAATAGAAACAAGTGTGCTGCTTTGAAATTATTTAGGTTACGATAGCCGATAGGAAAGGAGAGGAAACATGGATTGTCATTAAAGGTCTATTAGATCCCTTACTAAAGGGTTAGACTACGCATGAATATCTAACAGTTATTACGAAATACACTACTATGTCCATACCGTGAACTTAGTTATGGAGCTAATAGCTGAGAAACAAGTAAACGTATTCTACTAATTTACATATTTTTTTCTTTATTTTTTGTTTTTTTCAAATCCTTATATTTGGAAATCTAAGATAGTTTTCATTTTTTTCACCTCATCCTGAAAGAAAACATTCCTGTTATGATCGCCTCGTAGGCATTTATTTCTCCATCACTGAAAAGCTAATGATATATTATTGTAAAAACGATATAACTGAAAACCGAATTAATAACAAAAAAGTAAACAAAGTTGGCAGAGAAAGCAGTAAGAACCAATGTGGTAGAGTAGAGTGCAAGCGTAGCAGGAAATTTCAAAATAACAAATTGTACATTTATAATAAATTATGATACAACCT
>BOPN01002845.1:150000-165000 GCA_017312705.2 Penaeus japonicus | reverse complement strand
CCACCATGGATACCGCCACCATGAATTCCACCAGCGCCGCCGAAGAGACCACCTCCGTGGACGCCACCGAAGCCTCCAGGAAGGAATCTGTTGGATCCTCGTCCTCCTCCTCTCCTTCGGTCTACACCGGCGGAGACAGCCACTAGGAGGCAACACACAATCACGACTTTGATGCTCTGCAAAAGACGGAGGAGAAATTACTCGTCATGTTTTACAATAATTTGAAGCATCCCTAAGATGATCAATACATGACTATATACCAAGCAAATTAAAAAATACGGTAGAAACAGTTACTATTGTATATCAAGACAAGCACTCACATTCATCGTTGGTTAGAGGTAAGCTGTGGAATTGCCAGTCGGGATATCCCATGCGAGCGGTATGATCTTCAGTGATTCATAAAGCGTTTGGTTTTCCAGTTTTTTTTCCTTTCCTTTTTTAAACAAAATCTATACTTTCGTTGAGCGAGGAATAGAACACTTTTAAGGTAGCAAGTCATGAATTTTTGATAGGTGATTATGATTATATGAATACGAATAATTCATGTAAAAGATGGGGTAATAAGGAAAATGTATAATCAAACCCGAATTGTATATACTACTTTATATGTCACCATATTCTTATTAGCATTTCAAGTAGTAGCAGCATCTTTTATCATGACTATCATTAGTATTAACATTACTTTTACTTATACTACAAGTATTAGCTAATCAAAATAGCTTCCTATTTTGATTAGCCCACTATTTTCATCTGTATCCGTATCATCTTATTATTTTTTTATGACCACTATTTGTCTCGTGACAATTACAATGATGCCATAACAAAGGCTATTATCATGGCAATGGAGATGATACCAATCATCATTATTCACTTTACGAGTATATTATCATCATTATCATCATCATCATCGTCATTACCTTCGTACTAGCCAGCCTCATCATCATTGATACAATAGTGGCCATAATGATGATGAGTATGATTATGATAATCATTACAGCACTGTGATTATTAAGATCATTATCATCATCTTCATAATTACAATAGCGTTCATCATAATTCTGTTTTTTTCTCATTCGGTAGCAGCTTCAAAAAATGATTATATTTTCCTCTTTAGTCTAATAAAGTTTAAAGGAAAGCACAAATACTCACAGTTATTTTCCCAACATAATCATTATCATCACCAGTATCAGACGATGGTTATGGTTAAAGATAATAATAAATTACAATGGAAATATTGGATTATCATTGTAGAATATCATATTCCGTTTTCATATAATACTTTCTAATGAATTCAAAACTGTTACACTTTATATATATATATCTATATCTATCTATCCATCTATATATATATATATATATATATATATATATATATATATATATATATATATATGTACATATATAGTGACGTTTTCACTAATGTTAATAATGAAATATGTTCATCTAGAAATAATCATGAAAAATCTAGAAATAATCACGAAAAATATTCATCTAGAAATAATCATTAAAAAATTTCATCTAGAAATAATCATTAAAAAATTTCATCTAGAAATAATCATGAAAAAATGTTAATCTAAAAATGATCATTGTTTGAAATATGTTTATCTAGAAAAAAAAAATCATGAAATATGTTTGTCTAGAAAAAAGAATCATATAAAATGTTCATCTAGAAATAATTACGAAATGTTCATATAGAAATAATTACGAAATGTTCATATAGAAATAATTAAGAAATGTTCATATAGAAATAATTACGAAATGTTCATATAGAAAAATCATGAAACATTTTCATCTAGAAATATTCATGTTAAAGTTCAATTTGATAATTTAAAGGTATATAAAACAAATAAATAAGATATAGAGAACTCTTTGTATTTATATACATATTATCAAGAAATATACATTCATAAATTACAGATTTCTAGAGATAAATGTGTCACTAATATTACCCGGTACAATCATTTTTGAATAACCAGAGGTTTTCTCAAAATTGGATAAAAGTTATACACGTGGTCTATATATCTTTCATCTTAGATGCAATGTGTTTCTCTTCTCATTGGCATTCGTATCCCTTTTGCTAACACATACATCATATATATGTGTGCTTGTGTACATATAATTCTCCTTTGATGGAATAGATAGTTTATTAAGATTTTGTATGATAGAATGACTATTATAAGCGTTCGACTACATTTTTAGAATTGCTGGATTTAATGTAATACAAAGTACAAGCATCCATAAGTTTATTCTTAAAAATATAAATATTTATAAATCACAGATTTCACTTGAGAACATGTCGGTCACCCTTTATTTCATGTGACTAGCTTTAAAAGGGAAAATGATTATTGAAGAATGAGGGAGGCTTGCACACATGTTCTTCCAAACACCTGTCGAAACAACATTTATCGAGGCCAGCACACTTGTAGTCGTTGGAACAAGTTTTGGGAGGTCCAGAACGTACGTTGGGACAAGTGGGACGGACTTGTGGGCAATCCAGTGGCTTGGTACCAACAGGTGTCTCTGGTTCATGCACAGTCTCGCAGCAGTAAGCTTGGCCCTCTGGAGTCTTGCACCAATATCTACAATCGCTGGGACCAGTGGAGACTGCACCGCCGATAATACCACTACCACCGTGGATTCCAGCACCATGAATTCCACCACCGTGGATTCCGCCACCATGAATACTGCCGCCGAAGAGACCGCCTCCATGGACACCACCGAAGCCTCCAGGAAGGAATCTGTTGGATCCTCCTCCTCCTCTCCTTCGGTCTACACCGGCGGAGACAGCCACCAGGAGGCAACACACAATCACTGCTTTGACGCCCTGGAAAAAAAGGATTCTAAGTGTTAAGCTTTAATTAGGATAATGGTAAATACTGCTAAGATACTGCTAACTTACATTCGTGAATTCACAATTATCCAACAAATAAGATTAGTTAGCTTGTAATTGAAAAATAACAGGTTTGAATAACGAGACGAATATGAGACGAGCTTACCTTCATCGTTCACTCGAGGATAACTGGACAATGTGGCGTGTCTGATCCTGAACCTTCCTTAAATACAAACTCTGGAATCACGCCCTCACCCCACCCTCCACCCGCCACACCAAACCGGGACATCCCACGCTCCGAACATGAAGTCACAGTAGCACTGGGTTTCCCTGTTTCATGATCTCGTTTACCCTTGAACTTGGTTACATAATATTTCATGAACATACTAAGCGAATATGAAAAATGGAGAGGCATGTGGGATGTAAAGTCAGATGAAACCCAATAGCATGTACGTATCCTATGTGAATAAATATGAGAGGGAAACAAAAAGAGGGCAAAGGAAAGAACATTAGAATAAATAAATAAATATTTAATGCTGGTTACGAAAATGTGTGTGTATGTATATATATATATATATATATATATATATATATATATATATATATATATATATATATATATGCATATATATACATATATATGTATATATGTGTATATATATATATACATATATGTATATATGTATATACGCATACATATATGTATATATATATATATATATATATATATATATATATATATATATATATATATATATATATATATACATAAATTGGTGGCTATGAAAATGTGTATACGTATATATATATATATATATATATATATATATATATATATATATATATATATATATATATAAATATATATATATATATATATATATATATATATATATATATATACATATATATATATATATATATATATGCATATATATGTATATACATATATATATATATATATATATATATATATATATATATATATATATATATATATATATATATATATATATATATACATATATGCATATATATGTATATACATATGTATTATTATTATTATTATTATTATATATATATATATATATATATATATATATATATATGTGTGTGTGTGTGTGTGTGTGTGTGTGTGTGTGTGTGTGTGTGTGTGTGTTTGTGTGTTTGTGTGTGTGTATATGCGGAGAGGAAAGTTTGAATAATGAATACAAGTTATTTTCAGTTAAATATTTTAAACAAACTAAGTATATTGACATTAGGTTCTTTGTTTCTCTTATCAAAATTTTCGATGAACAACAAAGGCACTATTTACAAATAGAAATTCCAATTGACCTAATAGAAAATAATGATCATGATGATATGTGTACAAAAAAAAAACAAAAAAACCCTGAGATGGCAACACCCTGTTCTTCCTCCCTCGTTACATCCCCCCTCCTCACTTTACCAGTTCTTTATTTACTCCCATCTTCCACCTTTACTTTCTCAGGATATAAACACGATCAACTGCAAATTTCCCAAAGCAGACACGCAACTTACTGATGACTAGACTAAAACGGGATTTTATGACGTCATCACACTGAAACCACACACGACTAAAAAAAATCGAGCAACCCTTCCCTTCCCCCCTTCTTCCCTCCTCCCTTTTTTTTCCTCCTCCATCCTCCTCCCCTCCTTCTTCCCTTCTTCCCTCCTCCCTCTCCCCCCCCTTTTTTCCTCCTCCATCCTCCTCCCCTCCTTCTTCCCCTCCTCCCTCCTCTCCCTCCCCCCCCTTTTTTCCTCCTCCCTCCTCCCTCCCCCCCCTTTTTTCCTCCTCCATCCTCCTCCTCCTCCTCTCCCTCCTCCTCCTCCTCCCTCCCTCCCCCCCTCCTCCTCCCTCTCCTCCCCCTCCCCCTCCCCCCTTTTTCCTCCTCCATCCTCCTCCCCTCCTTCTTCCCTCCTCCCTCCCCCCCTTTTTTTCCTCCTCCATCCTCCTCCCCTCCTTCTTCCCTCCTCCCTCCTCCCTCCCCCCCTTTTTTCCTCCTCCCTCCTCCCTCCCCCCCTTTTTTCCTCCTCCATCCTCCTCCCCTCCTTCTTCCCTCCTCCCTCCTCCCTCCCCCCCTTTTTTCCTCCTCCATCCTCCTCCCCTCCTTCTTCCCTCCTCCCTCCTCCCTCCCCCCCTTTTTTCCTCCTCCATCCTCCTCCCCTCCTTCTTCCCTCCTCCCTCCTCCCTCCCCCCCTTTTTTCCTCCTCCATCCTCCTCCCCTCCTTCTTCCCTCCTCCCTCCTCCCTCCCCCCCTTTTTTCCTCCTCCATCCTCCTCCCCTCCTTCTTCCCTCCTCCCTCCTCCCTCCCCCCCTTTTTTCCTCCTCCCTCCTCCCTCCCCCCTTTTTTTTCCTCCTCCATCCTCCCCCCTCCCTCCCTCCCTCCCTCCCTCCCTCCCCCTTTTTCCTCCTCCTCCTCCCTCTCCCTTTTCTTTTCCTCCTCCATCCTCCTCCCCTCCTTCTTCCCTCCTCCCTCCTCCCTCCCCCCCCTTTTTTCCTCCTCCATCCTCCTCCCCTCCTTCTTCCCCCTCCTCCCTCCCCTCCCCTCCCCCTTTTCCTCCTCCATCCTCCCCTCCCCTCCCTTCCCTCCCCTCCCTCCCCTCCCTCCCCCCCCTTTTTTCCTCCCTCCATCCTCCTCCCCTCCTCCCTCCCCCCCCTCTTTTCCTCCTCCATCCTCCTCCCCCCCCTCCTTCTTCTTCCCCTCCCCCTCTTTTTCCTCCTCCATCCTCCTCCCCTCCTTCTTCCCTCCTCCCTCCCTCCCTCCCCCCCCCCCCCCTTTTTTCCTCCTCCATCCTCCTCCCCTCCTTCTTCCCTCCTCCCTCCTCCCTCCCCCCCTTTTTTCCTCCTCCTCCCTCCTCCCTCCCCCTTTTTCCTCCTCCATCCTCCCTCCCCCTCCTCCCTCCTCCCTCCCCCTCCTCCCTCCCCCCCCCCCCCTTTTTTCCTCCTCCATCCTCCTCCCCTCCTTCTTCCCTCCTCCCTCCCCTCCCCCTCCCCCCCTTTTTTCCTCCTCCATCCTCCTCCCCTCCTTCTTCCCTCCTCCCTCCCTCCCTCCCCCCCCTTTTTCCTTCCTCCCCTCCCATCCTCCTCCCCTCCTTCTTCCCTCCTCCCTCCTCCTCCCCCCCCTTTTTTCCTCCTCCCCATCCTCCTCCCCCTCCTTCTTCCCCCTCTCCCTCCCTCCTCCCTCCCCCCCTTTTTTCCTCCTCCATCCTCCTCCCCTCCTTCTTCCCTCCTCCCTCCTCCCTCCCCCCCCTTTTTTCCTCCTCCATCCTCCCTCCCTCCTTCTTCCTCCTCCCTCCTCCCTCCCCCCTTTTTTCCTCCTCCATCCTCCTCCCTCCTTCTTCCCTCCTCCCTCCTCCCTCCCCCCTTTTTCTTCCTCCTCCATCCTCATCCCCTCCTTCTTCCTCCTCCTCCCTCCTCCCTCCCCTCTTTTTCCTCCTCCATCCTCCTCCTCCCCTCCTCCATCCTCCTCCCCCTCCTCCCTCCCCCCTTTTTTCCTCCTCCATCCTCCTCCCCTCCTTCTTCCCTCCTCCCTCCTCCCTCCCCCCTTTTTCCTCCTCCATCCTCCTCCATCCTCCTCCTCCTCCTTCTTCCTTCTTCCTTCTTCCTCCCCTCCTCCCTCCCCCATTTTTCCTCCTCCCCTCCTTCTTCCCTCCTCCCTCCTCCCTCCCCCCCTTTTTTCCTCCTCTATCCTCCTCCCATCCGCCAGGTATGATCTGGGCTTACCAGTGCATTGCCTTATGGATTTCCTGATTAAATAACTTATCATTATCTATTACTTGCGATCTCACTTCTTTTCATTCTGCTGATGCTTATAATGAGAAATGGTAACAGTTATATAAGTAATGCTCATGGTAATGGGAATGATGATAATGAAAATGATACTAACAGTGAAATTGATAATAGGGTTAAAAATTATTTTATAATAAAAGAGCAGCTCATCCAAAATATACAAACACAGAATCAGCAAAGTAATTATGGTAATAAATAGATGACAATATAAAAAAATTTAATGATGACTTTCAAAAGTACTTAAGATGACTTTGAAAATACACTAATAACCATTATGATGATGAAGGCAATAACATTACTTACAATGTTACAGCTTATAAAAACATATATGGCGATGTTAATGTACATGTTAAAAAGATGCTATTTTTAGCTGTTGCAAATGAAGTTGTAAAATTGATGCAAATGATACTGATAATAGCAACAATACTAAAAATGGCGATGTTGATGATATTGATATTAAGGATAATAATGATGACGATGTCGATGCTGTTGCTGATAAGGATAATGACAATAATGATAATGGTAGTAGTAATGATATAGATAACAATAATGATAATGATTATGGTAGTAATAATAATATTGATAATAATAATAGCAATGATAACAATACTACTACTGTTACTACTGCCAATGCTTGTATTGGTAACTAATGATGATAATAATGATTATAATGAAGTTAATGATAGTAATCATAAAAATCCCAATAATGACAATAGTAATGACACTACTGATAAAAGTAATGAAAATGAATAATTGTAGCATAATATATATTTTTCTATTTTTCTTTAATTTGACCTCCATAATTTAATTCGCTTGATTCTGCTAATGGTTTTTAATAACTCTAAGCAGAACAGATGAATCCCTAAGGAAACGCCCATAAAATCCTTTTTCACATTTTAATTAGGCTCTGGTGAATGTTATTTCTCATTTTACTCAAGTCATCCGGAATCATTCTTGTTTTCCCTTTATCATATATCAAACCATCCTTGACGGGCGTTTAATACACACACATATATATACACATACATGTATACATACATGCATGTACATGTACACACAGCAACAAGTATGTAACATCTTTTGTTTGATATATAGCCGAGAATGGTTTGATAATTTCATTAGAAATCCAACCATTGGATGCGTGTGTGTGCTTTGTAATCCAATGCCATTTATTTTGCTAAGTATTCGGTTTTCCATTCATCCATTATATTATATATTATATTAGTGATCTCTTTCTCTGACTTCCTCTCTAGAGTCATTACATAACCGAATGTTCAACAAATTATATAATTTCAGAATAATAGAAAATTTATCTTCTTAATATCATTAGTGAACGAAGATAGGGATATATACACATAAAAAAAATAATTGATAAACATTTATTAATCATATAGTCAATAAATTATGTCACTTATCAGTAAGTTTCAGTAACATCCTGGATAATCCCATTTAAAAAGGAAAATGGTTATTGAAGAATGAGGGAGGTTTGCACACGTGTTCTTCCAAACATCTGTCGAAACAGCATTTATCGAAGCCAGCACACTTGTAGTCGTTGGAACAGGTCTTGGGAGGTCCAGAACGTACGTTGGGGCAAGTGGGACGGACTTGTGGGCAATCCAGTGGCTTGGTACCAACAGGTGTCTCTGGTTCATGCACAGTCTCGCAGCAGTAAGCTTGGCCCTCTGGAGTCTTGCACCAATATCGGCAGTCGCTTGAACCAGTAGAGATTCCACCGCCGATAATTCCGCCTCCATGAATTCCACCACCATGGATACCGCCACCATGAATTCCACCAGCGCCGCCGAAGAGACCGCCTCCGTGGACACCACCGAAGCCTCCAGGAAGGAATCTGTTGGATCCTCCTCCTCCTCCTCTCCTTCGGTCTACACCGGCGGAGACAGCCACTAGGAGGCAACACACAAGCACAGCTTTGATGCTCTGGAAGAGTAAATATCGAAATTATCTATCGTGACCTAAAATGCTTTAATAGCGTTTGTTTAATATGATAAACATTTAATATAAACATTTAACTAATATACTCATACGATTGTACTCTCAGTAAGGTCGGTTATAAAAGCAATGTATCTTGAAACAAGCACTCACATTCATTGTTGGTTAGAGGTGAGGTGTGGAATGTGGTGAGTGCGAGATGTTACCTCGCTTATATGCTGCAGCGAGCCACCTCCCGTCCTCCAGTCCCCCGCTACCCCGCTTCGCCACTCGGGATATCCCATTCTAGCGGCGTGAGCTTCCTGGAATCATGCAGACTTTGGATTTCATTGTGTAATGAATTTTCCCCACGCCAGTTATACGTGTTAATGTATATGTCAAAAATATGTTATTTTTAGCTGTTGCAGATGAAGTTGCATAATTGATGCTAATGATACTGATAGAAGCAACAGTACTAACAATGGCGATGTTGATGATTTTGATATTAATTATAATAATGATGACGATGCCGATGAGGTAATGACAATAATGATAAGGGTAATGACAATAATACTAATGGTATTAGTAATGATATAGATAACAATAATGATGATAATGATTATGGTAGTAATAATGATATCAATAATAATAATGGCAATGATAACAATACTACTACTACTGTCACTACTGCCAGTAACTAATGATAATGATCATAATGAAGTTAATGATAGTAATCATAAAAAATCCCAATAATGACAATAGTAATGACACTGCTGATATAAGTAATGATAATGATAATGGATAATTATATATATATATTTTTTTTCCTTAACTCGACCTCCATATTATTTTATAAAATCAATTATAACAAATGATTAATTTGCCTTGTTCTCTTCGTAAGTTTCTTCGGAATCATTTAACTTTAATATACTTTACTGTGTGCTCGTTATACTTAGCAATAATTTTCTCTTCGTTGGATTTCTCTCTTCGATATACTTTCCTTGTCTTCTTCTTTTATATTATCATTATCATTTTTTGCATTTAGTTAATTTTCTTTCTTTTGGGGGCATTTTTTTCCTTTACCTTTTTGGTATTTCTATGCAAGACCCTCTTGATAATTTCCTTTTGCTTAATTTCTAATGTTATTTTCCACTTCAAACTTGTTTTTCATAATTTTGCTTCTTTTCTCTCGTCCCTATTCCCTCTCCCTCTCTCTACTGTCCCCCTTTTCATGTCTTTATTTCCAGGAAGACTAGTCATTGTCAATGGATGATCGTGACATACTGCATATCAATCTAGATTGTCTTTCTAAACGGCTTTAATTTAATATGCTTGATTCTGCTAATGGTTCTAATAACTCTAAGTGGAACAGATGAATCCCCAAGGAAACGCCCATAAAATCCTTTTTCACATTTTAATTAGGCTCTGGTGAATGTTATTTCTCGTCTTATTCAAGTCATCCGGAGAGCGAGTCATTCTTGTTTTTCCCTTTATATACCAAACTTCATCCTTGACGGGCGTTTAATACACACACACACACACACATATATACATACATGTATACATACATACATGTACACACCGCAACAAGTGTGTAACATCTTTTGTTTGATATTTAGCCGAGAATGGTTTGATAATTTCATTAGAAATCTAACCATTTGAATGTGTGTGTGCTTTGTAATTCAATGTCATTTATTTTGCTAAGTATTCGGTTTTCCATTCATCCATTATATCATATATTATATTAGTGATCTCTTTCTCTGACTTCCTCTCTAGAGTCATTACATAACCGAATGTTCAACAAATTATATAATTTCAGAATAATAGAAAATTTATCTTCTTAATATTATTAGTGAACGAAGATAGGGAAATATACACATAAAAAATAATTGATAAACATTTATTAATTATATAGTCAATAAATTATGTCACTTATCAGTAAGTTTCAGTAACATCCTGGATAATCCCATTTAAAAAGGAAAATGGTTATTGAAGAATGAGGGAGGTTTGCACACGTGTTCTTCCAAACATCTGTCGAAACAGCATTTATCGAAGCCAGCACACTTGTAGTCGTTGGAACAGGTCTTGGGAGGTCCAGAACGTACGTTGGGGCAAGTGGGACGGACTTGTGGGCAATCCAGTGGCTTGGTACCAACAGGTGTCTCTGGTTCATGCACAGTCTCGCAGCAGTAAGCTTGGCCCTCTGGAGTCTTGCACCAATATCGGCAGTCGCTTGAACCAGTAGAGATTCCACCGCCGATAATTCCGCCTCCATGAATTCCACCACCATGGATACCGCCACCATGAATTCCACCAGCGCCGCCGAAGAGACCGCCTCCGTGGACACCACCGAAGCCTCCAGGAAGGAATCTGTTGGATCCTCCTCCTCCTCCTCTCCTTCGGTCTACACCGGCGGAGACAGCCACTACGAGGCAACACACAAGCACGGCTTTGATGCTCTGGAAGAGTAAATATCGAAATTATCTATCGTGACCTAAACGTTTTAACAGCGTTTGTTGAATTTGATAACAAATTATAAACATTTGAACTAATATCCTCATAAGCTTGTATTTTCGTAAGGTCGGTTATAAATGCAATGTATCTTGAAAGAAGCACTCACATTCATTGTTGGTTAGAGGTGAGGTGTGGAATGTGGTGAGTGCGAGATGTAACCTCGCTTATATGCTGCAGCGAGCCACCTCCCGTCCTCCAGTCCCCCGCTACCCCGCTTCGCCACTCGGGATATCCCATTCTAGCGGTGTGAGCTTCCTGGAATCATGCAGACTTTGGATTTCATTTTTTAATGAATTTTCCCCACGCCAGTTATACGTTTCCCCCATGTCAACAAATGGAAAGGAAATGTTCAGAAAAAGAAAAAACAAGAAAATCAAACAGAGATGGTTCAACTTGATATAGAAAAATGGATTACAATAATTGACGTTAATTGTCCATGTTCCTTTAATGCAAGTTAATTTTGAGATATACATTATTGCAATCATTATCACAGCAATGATTATATTGCCACTATCTAACGGCAACTGGTCTTATATTCGTTATGATTATGATTTGTTTCATTTGTATTAAATATCATTATGATTCTTCTTACAGTTATCATCCTCACTGTAATCATTTTCATATTCAATATTCATGGCATAATTACTAATAGTGTTGCCAGTATGATTATCGCTGTTTACGATTGTTAATTATCTCAGTATTATCATTAATATCATTACTGTTACTATTCTTGACAATTATGTCAATATCAATATAATTTCCATTACATTACTACCATTGATTATCATTGCAGCTGATGCTGTTTGTTCTAATTAATTAATATATTTATGATAATTTTATCACTATCGTCCCCACCACCAGCATTATTATTATTGTTGGTGTCGTTATTACTATTGTTACTCTGTTAGTATTCTTGTTATGATTATTGTTATAATTATTACCAGTACCATCGCCATTATCATCATCATTATCATTATCATTGTTTTCATCACCACTGTTAACATCATTGTTATCAATATTGTTTGAATCCCAAACGTTGTAGGTCAGCTTAAATGGTTACCGAAAATCATACTGGAAATATACTGGGACGTTAGACCATAATTCAGTTTGAATGATTCTTCAGAATTCTTTATTTTATTTCCAACTAAATATATTGAACTAGCCAAATACACGTGATTTTTTTATTTGTATTTTTTGAAGAACAACAAAAGAACTATTTACTCTATTTCAATAACAGAATTTACACGTACATTAAGTGGGAAAATAGCATTAGCAATCTTTTTGAGACATCATTACCCCGCACCCCCCCCCCTCCTCCTACCCCATCATTGCACTACCTATAGAGCAATGAAGTGCTTAGGGTATAATAGGATCTTGTGTTGCAAATACCCTGAAGCAGACACACAACTTACTAGATATAACTGGATATTATGACGTCATCACGCTGAAACCACTCACAGCTAAAAAGTCGAGCAACCCCTGCGCCCTTCCGCTCCCCCCCCCCCCTGCGCCCTTCCGCTCCCCCTCCCCCCTGCGCCCTTCCGCTCCTCCTTACCACCTCCTCCTCCCCACCTCCCCCCTCCTCTCCTCCGCCAGACGTGATCCGGATGTAACAGTGCATTTACCTTATGGATTTCCTGATTGAGTAACTTGTCACTATCAATTATTTACGATCTCTTGCTATTTCTGTTTTAGATCTTTTCTTTCTTTCCGTTTTCCAATTATGGCATTTCTGTCTTACATCCTCTTAGTGTCACTGTTTTTAATGCATTTTTTTCTTTCCTCTTTTTTTCTTATTCTTAATCATTTATGAATAATCAATTTATCAATTAACCATTAAATTATCAACTTTTGTTTCATTCCCTATTTTTCCCAGTTGTCATCATCCTACGCGAACAATGATATGTAGAATAAAGGTAAGAAATTAGAAAAAAAAGATATTTTAGTGAAAAGAAATCAAAACAACCCGTAGATTTCATGTCAAACAATATCTGAAATACCAAATTGGGCACGATATTCATTATTATTATAGTCTATAATAACTGGTAAAGATAGGTGGGTGGGGGACTTGGCAATTCGCACTTGCCAAATTACCGTTTCATAATATGTCAACATATTATCCATGTTATATAGATATATTTATCATTATAATATACAGCATACTGTTAAACCATGGTAGGTAATGGTGGATAATTTCGTTATCTCGTCTTGTCGTCCGGAAACCCATGTTTGTGTGTTGCCTCCTTGTGCCCGTCTCCTCCGTTGTAGACCGTAGGAGAAAAAGTCGATGAGGATCAAACTGATTCCTTCAGCGACGTCCACGGAACCAATCTCCTGTCTAAACAAGCAGGATTTGTTACTAGCAAGTCACTAGTTTGCCCATGAGTCCTTCCTACCTTTGGCCTCCTCATATCCTGTTTCAGTGACTACAAGTGTGTTGGTAAGGTTTTTGGGAGAACACCTGGGCAGCTTCAGCTCATTCAGCAAGTGTTTTTGCCTTTCGAAGAGGGTCGTCTTACCTGGATGCGGAACCAGGTTTATCAATATTTGGCGGACTCATTATTGCAAAATATCGTTATATATAATTTGGAATGAGTATTTGTGCAGTTTATTCATTAATATTATATATTTTTAAGTGGAAATATGTAATCACGACTAAATGGGACATTTTCCTACTAGAGAAAAGAAATTGAATGTTGATAAGGTAAAATGAACCTAATGTCAAAATATCATTGTCGATCAGATGCATACCGAGGTCTTCCCCGGCAGGACAGGGCATCCTCACAGAAAACAAAAAATGAAAGGAGATGGATAAATGAACGGTGAACAGCGGATAAAAAGGAAAGGGAGATGAGAAGAAAGGAAAATTGAGTGACATGAACAATATTTACTTTCTTCCACTGATATCACAATCATTCTGCAACTGTACTTGAAAAATATTCAATCTTATATGAATTCCGGAGAGGGAGAAGAGAAAGAGATTGCTACGATATCAATGCATACATGAAATACAAAATACACTTATAAATAAGTAACTAATGAAAATAAAATGCAGCGCAACATAGAGCACACACTTGACTGAAAAGACATGTTGCAGATAAATTAAACACCCATCAAGAATGATATGTAAAATATGAATGATTCGCTCTTTTCATGAGAAGTTGAAGTTCAAGGTCAGCAAGGAAAGAGGACTCCACCCATCCAATTTCCTGACTCAACCAAAAAAAAAAAAAAAAAAAAAAACAGAGTTAGACTATTAAGGATGAGATAACAGGTTTTGACAGAACTAGTCTCGTATTAGGATGTGTGAAACATCTTATTTCTAACCAAAGAGCTTTAGAATGTGAATAAGGATTTGAAGTGAATTAGAGTAAAGCCGCTTATAAACAGTATATACAAAGTTAAACGAATAAGGGAAAGGCATTTACAAGTACGTTGATTTACAGGACAGCGCGATTGTTCACTTGCAATAGTTGGCCCTACGTGAAAGAAACGATGAATTATAAAAAAAAAGAGGCTGTTGTGATGAAAAGGAAAAAAGAGGAAATTGGAAGAATCAAAAAGAGGGATGAACAAATAAGAGAATGAAAAGAAAGGGGGATAGCAAACAGAGAAAATGACACATTACGTATTTATAATCGTTAAATATTTCTCTCCTTCTTTCTCAGACTGATATTGAATAGCCTAATGAAAAGCAAAGAAATAAAGAATTGGGAAAGCGCTAAGGGAACTGTGAGAGAGAGAGAGAGATAAATAGAGAGATAGAGAGAGATGAGAGACAAACAGAAGAGAGAGAACACACTCTCGGGGGATTTTGACTGCAACTTCACTCAGCGTGGGAGACAGGTGACGGTGTCATAGAGGAAAAAAAACAGGTCCCATAAAAAGTGTTGTCATATCCAATTGCCTTTACTTC
>BOPN01002845.1:132500-145000 GCA_017312705.2 Penaeus japonicus | reverse complement strand
TAGGATGAAATCTGATATGGTAGAATATTATTGAGTTTAATTCCTACTAATTTTAGAGGATCTACCAACTTTTCCCACACTCCAAGTTTCCTAATTACAGGTAGAGAAGTGTAAATTGAAAGTAATGATAAATGTATACATGTTCTTACATAAATTGCTGCTCCAGATTTACATGATTGATTCTGGTGTGAACCAAGGGATTAAACTGAAATCAATAGGTTTATGTATTATGAATTTATTGTGGAAAAATAAATATTCAAAGACCTTATTTTACATCCTGCGTTGATAATATAACTTTGGCTTTAAAAGGGAAAATGGTTGTTGAAAAAGGAGGGAGGTTTGCACACGTGTTCTTCCAAACACCTGTCGAAACAACATTTATCTGCGCCAGCACACTTGTAGTCGTTGGAACAGGTTTTGGGAGGTCCAGAACGTACGTTGGGGCAAGTGGGACGGACTTGTGGGCAATCCAGTGGCTTGGTACCAACAGGTGTCTCTGGTTCATACACAGTCTCGCAGCAGTAGGCTTGACCTTCTGGAGTCTTGCACCAATATCTGCAATCACTTGGACCAGTAGAGATTCCACCACCGATAATACCACTCCCACCGTGGATTCCACCACCATGAATTCCACCACCGTGGATTCCGCCACCATGAATGCCGCCACCGAGGAGACCTCCTCCGTGGACACCACCGAAGCCTCCAGGAAGGAATCTGTTGGATCCTCGTCCTCCTCCTCTCCTTCGGTCTACACCGGCGGAGACAGCCACAAGGAGGCAACACACAATCACGACTTTGATGCTCTGCAAGGTAGATAACGAAATTATCCACATAGACCTACAATGATTGTTGCGTTTGTTACTCTAATATAATAATTCATACTCTATCAACTTCCTAGAATAGGAATATTTGAATTATTGATGATATTCTGAATACCGTTGTATGTTATAGTCAGTCTTGAAAGAAGCACTCACATTCATCGTTGGTTAGGGGTGAGCTGAGAAATGTGATGAGTGCAAGTTGCATCCTCGCTTATATACAAGATCTGGCAACTTCTTTCTTTCCCCGTTTCGTCAGTCGGGATCTCCCACACCAGCGGTACCAGCTTTTGGGTGTTATATAGTGTTTGTTTATTTTTCAGCTATTTTTTGGTGAAATATCTTCATTTTATTTTGATGCTCTTTCGTTCTCGCTTGAGAGAGGTGAAAATGATTTTGACGAAAAGTAAAAGAAATAGTGCTGTCACTGGAGTTTTACTAATATCACTTTTATCAGTATTATTAACAAGTCTGTGATTACTGTTATGATTATCATTGGCCATCATAATCTATACTGCTGTTGACGTTTTGTTATCATTATCATTTTTAGTAATATAATTATTCTTGTCATTATTACAGTTGCATCATTATTGTTTTACCGTTATTACTTTCATTATTCTATCATCATTTTTTTAAGCCCCACCATCAATATTATCACATTTCTCATCATGATTATAGTTATATCCCTATGAGCCTTTATATGAAGTTTTATCAGAATGGAAAGAAAACTGAAAATCAGAGGTTATAGGACTGACAGGTTACAAAAACAGAAAATCCCACTGGAAATATACAGAGTTGCTAGGTATTTTCCAAGTTCGAGGACGTTACACTACTCTGTTTCTAGTCCGTTATGATGATCAAGCGACCCGTACGAAATAAGCATTGAGAAGATGGCAACACTTCATGCGTTGGCAATAAGACCTGTTCTTTGATGTGTGACGTCATTTGCCACACTGTGACGATGCCTTCCAGATTCCTACTACTCTTTTTCTTCTTTTGTTGTTTCTTTTGACATCCTCCTCTGTGTTTCTCTCACATGTATATGCGTATTAATATATATATATATATATATATATATATATATATATATATATATATATATACACATATATGTATATGTATGTATATATATACATATATATATATATATATATATATATATATATATATATATATATATATATGTATATATATACATACACATATATATATATATATATATATATATATATATATATATATATATATATATATATATATTATATGTATATATCAGACTAGTTTTAAGCTCTGAATCAATGAATGAATTGAAGATACGAGAATAGAATCCAAAAAGTGGGATATCACTGCTTATGAGCAAAAACCTCCTGCCCCGTATTTACAAATGGTTTCGCGAGATGAAGAAGGGCCCCATCCGAGGCCAATGCCCCGCACCACGACAAGATGGTTCTTGTTCCGGGGATGCCAGGTTTGTTTACATATGGCAACGAACGAATTTTGTAAACGTTTACGGGGTCTAAATGTTCTCCTGAACGAAACACGTGTGAGAATGACCGAATGCAAACGTGCCTTTCATCGTAACGGCACTAGAGTACGTCCGCCATTCTCACGAAATTACGATGTCGAAAAAGATGATGTTTCCATGGGATTTTCCGTCGTTTGCGAATGTTCAAATCCTGCTATATCCTTTCTTATCCGGTCTTCTGTGTTTATCGAAAGGTATACGTGTGTGTGATGGAAATTTTAGAAAGAAACGAAAGAAAATATGTGATGAGTCGCATATGAAGTTAGTAGAGGAATGGACGAGATGAATGCCAATATATAAAAGGACAATAACAAAGATTACGGAAAAGAAGCATATTTATACATCTGAATATTTAATATCAAATCCGTTCGAAGGATAACTCACAAATTAAAGGATGCGGTTACTAGAAATAATAATACTTTATGAGACGTTTTTTTCCCTCTATGATGTCGTCACCTGTTTCACACGATGAGTGACGTTGCAGTCAAAATCCCCCGAGAGTGTGTTCTCTCTCTTCTGTTTGTCTCTCATCTCTCTCTATCTCTCTATTTATCTCTCTCTCTATCTTTCTACCCTCTTGCTTTTCTAGTTTCCCTCTTTCATTCTTCTTCTCTCTCTCTCCATATTCTCCCGATCTTTTTCATGAAATATCTATCTCTTCCTTGTTTCCTATCTCTCTTCATTTTTTCTTTTCTTAATTTACCTCTTCAATCTCATATGATGTAGACATGATGCGATGTCCTAAGAAAGATGACCTAATAAATGTCCTAAATGAATAACGTATTGCAATATGTGTTGTGTCATATTCCTTCTAGTTCCCTTCCTCTGTTAATTTCCTTCTATCATTTCTTTATCCCACCGCTTAGATGACATCCCCTTCTTATTTCATATTCTTTACTCCCTCTCTTCTTTATTATCCTTTTTTATACGTAGGGCAAGGTATTGCTAGTGAACGATTGCTTTGTCCTGTAAATCAACGTAAAACAATGCTTGTAAATGCCCTTATCCTGATTCGTCTATGTATAAAGTGTTTATAAACGACTTTACTCTAACTCATTTTAAATCCTTATTCACATTCTAACGCTTTTAAGTTAGAAATAACATGTTACACACATCCTAATACGAAACTAGCTCGTCAAAACCTGCCATCTCATCCTTGATAGTCTAGCTCTGATTGCTTTTGTTTGTTTGTTTGTTTTCGTTGAGTCAGGAAATTGGATGGATGGAGTCATCTTTCCTTGTTGACCTTGAACTTTAACTTCTCATGAAAAGAGAAAATAATTCCTGTTCTTCCTATATTTTTCATGTTTCGCATGTTATTCTTAATGGTTGTTTAATCTTAATTGCAACATCTGTTTTCAGTCGAGGATGGTTTCATCTTTTAATCGGAAACCGTTTATATGTTTGTGCTCTATATTGCAATGCATTTCATTTCACAGATGTTTCATTTTGGTTGCTTATTTATGAGTGTATTTTGTATTCCATGTATATATTGATATCCTCGTAATTTCCCTCTCTCTCTCTCTCTCTCTCTCTCTCCCTCTCCGAAATTCATAAAATATTGAATATTTCAGAAGTATGGTTGCAGAAAAATAGTGATGTCAGTGGAAGAAAGTAGGTAAAGTACCGATTTCATTCTTAAATACCCTGTTTCATCTTTCTGAAATGCGAGCCAAATCAATCTAGTTCATTTTAATAAAATTGAATATCCTTATTAATGGACAATGCTATTCTGATATAATCCGTATCATTATCATTATTGACTGATATGCTAAGATTCTCGATTAAAGTAACCTTAGAATAATAGTAATAATCATAATGTGCATAACAGAAGAAACTTGCTCTTCTACTCCTTCGGTTCTTCCTTTTTTCTCCCCCTTTTTTCATTTCCCTTTCCTTTATCCCCGTTAGTTAGCTTCACTGTTTGTCTGTCCATCTCGTTTGATTTTTTAGTTTTCTGCGAGAATTCCCTTTCTCTGTGTTTGCTCTCCTCATTTAACACCTCGGTTCGTATCTAGTCGCCAATATGTTAATAATATGTTGATATTACCTTCTAACTTTTCAATGTTCCTTTATTTTTATCTAGTAGGGAAATGCCCCATTTAGTCATCATTTTATTTTCAACGGAAAAAAAATAGTATTAATGAATAACTGTGCTAATACACCTTCAGAATTATATATAACAATATCTTTTTGCAACAAGGAGTTCGCAAAGTCTGCCAACTATAAGGATACGTAACTGAATCGAACCCATTCAAAAGGTGGAATTAGGTGGGGTTACTAACATGTTCTCCCATAAACATTCAAAGCCAACAGGATATGACGAGCCCGAAACATAAGTAAAGGCAAGAAGGACGAACCCATGTAGCAAGCCAGTGATTTGGTAGCAACAGGTCCCTCTGGTTTAGACATACTTCCGCGGACACTACTGAAGGAATCAGTCCGATCCTCGTTGACTCCTTCGGTCTACAACGGCGGAGACACCATCACGGCTTTTATACTTGGCAAGACCAGATAACGTTATCATCCGCCAAGACCTATAAGGTTTAATCAATAATATGCAGTACATTTGATTAATAATTATATCTATATATCATGATAAGTCCGGTGAAATGTGTTTGTGAAACGGTAATTCGCCAGTCGGAATAACTCATAGTAATGATAAGTATCTTACCCACTTTGGTATTTCAGATATTGTTTAACAAGAAATCTGCGAGTTGTTTTCATTTCCTTTTAATAAAAATATTTTGTTTTCATTTCTTCCCTTTATTTTCCTTATCACTGTTCGCGGGTAGAAAGAGGGGATGAAACAAAAAAAAACTAATAATTGAATGATTGCTTGAAAAATGATTAAGAATAAGAGAAAAAGAGAAACGAAAAAAGTACATTAAGAAAACAATGACACTAAGACGATATAAGACAAATATGCCAAAATTTGAAAAAAAGAAGATCGTAAATAACTGACAGTGACAAGTCATTCAATCAGGAAATCCATAAGGTTATGCAATGGGACACCCGGATCACACCTGGCGGAGGGGAGGAGTTGGGAGGAAGGGAGGAGGTGGGAGTGGGGAGGAGGTGGGAAAGGGGAGGGGGGAGGGAGGAGTTACTCGATTTTTTAGCCCGTGTGTGGTTTCAGCGCGATGACGTCATAAAATCCAGTTCTAGTCTAGTCATCAGTAAGTTGAGCGTCTGCTTCAGGGTACTTGCAACACTGGATCCTATTTATATCCTATGAAAGTACGCCATTGCTTAAGAGGGGAAGAAGTGAGGCATCGGGGTGAAGGCGGGTGGGGGGGGGGGGGGGTATTGTGTTGCTGTCTCAAAGGGATTGCTGTTAATACTAATATTATCATTATTTTTCCTTTTAACGTAGCTGGAAACTCTAACATGGAACTTACTATTTCACTAAAAAGTTATTTTGCTGTTCCTAAAAAAATCCAGACAGAAAAATGATCACGTGTAAAAATATCTTTGGTTAGTTTGATATATTCAGCTTGAAATAAAATATTTCAGTTAAATATATTGAACAAGCCAAATACAATTTTACACAGATTTTTTTCTTCTTTTTTATCTTACCTGCATATATTTTTTATCTGAAGTATCATTCAAACTAAACTATGGCCTAACGATGTCTTTCCTTTACACGTATTTTTGTGTATTATCACTACCTGCTATCTTCTTTGCCTTCATTTCCTTATGTTTCCCTTCCCATTTCCACATTTACCACATATATGTATGTATTTGCGTTTCATATCTTTCCCTTCTTTTGACATTACATCACAAATGCCTCTCCTTTTTTTCCATAGTCACTCAGTACTTCCATGAAATCCTACACAATTAAGACCAAAAAAGAATCGAAATCATGAAACGAAAATCCAGTGTTACTGAAACTTCATGACTGAAACATGAGATTTCCCGGCTTGTTTTGGTGAGGTAAGGGTTGGGGAGGGGGAGGGAACATATATGTCGGATGATTGTGTCAGTATGGGCGTGAATTTAGATAATATCTAAAGTGTATTTATTATTATGCTTGTTAAAATCTTATCACTTATTTTTTTTTCCAGGACGTCAAAGCAGTGATTGTGTGTTGCCTCCTAGTGGCTGTATCCGCAGGCATAACCCGAAGGGGAGATGGAAGAGGACCAAACAAGGTTCTTGGAATCTCAGCTGACCGAATCGAATACAGATACTGGTGACTCCTGAGGGTCAAGCTTACTGCTGCGAGACTGTGCATGAACCAGAGACACATGTTGGAACCAAGCCACGGGACTACCAACAAGTCCATCCCACTTACCCATATTTTCGTGGAGCTCCAATGACTTGTTCCAACGACTGTAGGTGTGTTGGCCTTGCTAATGATGTTTCGACAGGTGTTTGGGAGAACGCGAGCGCAAGCCTTCGGTAACCATTCTCCCTTACAAAGAGGATTAAGAATGAATGACAGTCATACCAACTGTTTTGGCTTCTATAAATGTTGCTTCAACAAGTGTTTGGGAGAACACAAGTGCAAACCCTCCTCCGAAAAATCCGCATTTACTTGCAGCTATTCATATTTCTTTATTCCCGACATTTACGCATATGTATATGTGTATACATATACATACATATATGTATATGTAAATATATGTATATATATATATATATATAATTATATATGTATACATAAATATACATTTTTTGCATATATTCATATGTATATATATATATATATATATATATATACAGTATATATATATATATATATATATATGTATATATATATATATATATATATATATATATATATACTGTATATATATATATATATATATATATATATATATATATATATATATATATATAAATGTAATGCTTAAATAAGTGCATGTGTCTAGGGTTATATATATATATATATATATATATATATATATATATATATATATATATATATATATATATACATATATTTATATATATATATATATACATATATATATGTATGTGAATATATATACATATATATAATACCCATACATTTACTTATGTATATAAAAGTAAATATATATATATATATATATATATATATATATATATGTATGAATATACATATATATATATATATATATATATATATATATATATATATATATATATATATATATAATACCCATACATTTATTTATGTATAAATGTAAATATATATATATATATATATATATATATATATATATATAAATACACATACACACACACTCACACACACACACACACACACATATATATATATATATATATATATATATATATATATATATATATATATATATATATATATATATATATATATATATATACATACATATATATACATATATATATATATATATATATAAACACACACACACACATATATATACATATATATATATATATATATATATATATATTTATATATATATATATATATATATATATACATATACATATATGTAGATATATATCTGTATATACTCACACCTCCCTTTCTCTCTATGAATATACGGAAGATCCGAACGTCCCATTACATTTTTAGTGTTCTTTTCGCTAATCATATAATTATGATAATAATGATGATAATAATAAAAGCAACAATAACAATAATAATCACGACAATGTCAACAATAATGATAGTGATTAAACCAACATGCTAGTATTCATCAAAACAAAAAGGTTGAACTTAAGGACACAGCAGTAACAGTCACGATCATAACTAATCATAGCAATAGGTCTTGAGATGATTATTAATATGGTATTGATAATGAGGATGCTATCAACTAGACATTAGTGCTAAAAAAGCAACAGAGGTAATATTAATACTGATATATATATATATATATATATATATATATATATATATATATATATATATATATGTATATACATATATATACATGTATATATATATTAGTATTGATATATATGTATATATATATATATATATATATATATATATATATATATATATATACTGTATATATATATATATATATATATATATATATATATATATATATATATATAACTTTAGTAAACAGCCATAATCAAAATGACAACAATATCAATGCTGAATTTGAACTTTTGATTCTATTCGTATTTATATGAATATCCTTTATTTTCTATCTTTGTCATTATTATTATCATCATGTTTATTTCCAATACAGATTGGAACCAGCCCTTTTTTCTGAACATTTCCTTTCCATTTATTGAGACTCGTATAACTGGTTTGGGGATAATTCGTTTTAAAATGGAAACCAAAGTCTGCATGATTCCAGGAAGCTCACACCGCTAGTATGGGATATCCCGAGTGGCGAAGCGGGGTAGCGGGGGACTGGAGGACGGGAGGTGGCTCGCTGCAGCATATAAGCGAGGTTACATCTCGCACTCACCACATTCCACACCTCACCTCTAACCAACAATGAATGTGAGTGCTTCTTTCAAGATACATTGCATTTATAACCGACCTTACGAAAATACAAGCTTATGAGGATATTAGTTCAAATGTTTATAATTTGTTATCAAATTCAACAAACGCTGTTAAAACGTTTAGGTCACTATAGATAATTTCGATATTTACTCTTCCAGAGCATCAAAGCCGTGCTTGTGTGTTGCCTCCTAGTGGCTGTCTCCGCCGGTGTAGACCGAAGGAGAGGAGGAGGAGGAGGATCCAACAGATTCCTTCCTGGAGGCTTCGGTGGTGTCCACGGAGGCGGTCTCTTCGGCGGCGCTGGTGGAATTCATGGTGGCGGTATCCATGGTGGTGGAATTCATGGAGGCGGAATTATCGGCGGTGGAATCTCCACTGGTTCAAGCGACTGCCGTTATTGGTGCAAGACTCCAGAGGGCCAAGCTTACTGCTGCGAGACTGTGCATGAACCAGAGACACCTGTTGGTACCAAGCCACTGGATTGCCCACAAGTCCGTCCCACTTGCCCCAACGTGCGTTCTGGGCCTCCCAAAACCTGTTCCAACGACTACAAGTGTGCTGGCTTGGATAAGTGTTGTTTCGACAGGTGTTTGGAAGCGGAAGGGCTGCGTATTTCATCCTCCCTCATTCTTCAGTAACCATTTTCCCTTTTAAATGGGATTATCCAGGAGGTTTACTGAAACTTATTGATAAGTAGCATTATTTATTGAATCTGTGATTAATAAATGTCTATTCATTTTTATATATGTATCTATTTCCAAATCTTAATTCACTGGTAATTAAAGTGCTTTACTTTCGTTGAAATTAAGAAGATAATGTTCACTGCCTTTGGAGAGTGATAAGGAATGCGAGCGTAGAAGAAAAAAAAACTTAGAAGTACCTGTGGTTTTCTCTATTTTGAAATAACATCATTTGCTGAATATTCGGTTATGTAAGGACTCTAAAGAGGAAGTAAAAAAAAAAAGAGATATCACTTATATATTACTGGATACATGGAATGTATAATGGATGAATCGAAGACCAAATAATTAGTAAAATGAAATGCACTGTATTGTAGAGTACACACACGCATTCAAATAGTTGGATTTCTAATGAAATCATAAAACCATTCTCGGTTAAATACCAAACAGAAAAACATGTTAAACACATGATGCGGTGTGTGTATATGTATACACACACACATACACACACACACACACACACACACACATATATATATATATATATGTGTGTGTGTGTGTATATATATATATATATATATATATATATATATATATATATATATATAAACACCGAGGATGAAGTTTGAAATATGATAAAGGAAAAAACAAGAATGACTCGCTCTCCGGATGACTTGGATAAAAACGAGAAATAACTTTCATTAGAGCTCAAGTTCAAGTAAAAAAATAAAATAAATAAATAAATAAATAAATAAAATAAATTAATCAATTAAAATATATATATATATATATATATATATATATATATATGTATACATATATATACATATATATTATATATATATATATATATATATATATATATATATATATATATATATATATATATATATATATATATATATATATATATATATAATTCCATTGCGTTAGAATGTGAATAAATACTATGGATTCATCTGTTCTGCTTAGGATTATTAGAACAATTAGTAGAGTCAAACGAATGAAAGTAAAGGGCGTTTAGAAAGACAACTTAGATTGATATGCAGTATGTCACGATCGCCCACTAGCAACAACAGGTCTTCCTGGAAATAAAGACATCAAAAGGGGGACAGTTGAGAGAGGGAGAGGGTGTATGGACGTGAGAAAAGAAACAAAATTATGAGAAGCAAGTTTGAAGTGGAAAATGACATCAAAAAAATAAAGAAAAAAAAATGAAATGTCCAAAAAGAAAGAAAACGGATGAAATAAAAAAAACGTAATAATAATGAAAATAACAAATACCAAAGGAAAAGGAATATAAATTGAAGAGAGAATACAACGAAGAGGAAATAGCTTGTTCTTCGGGTAACTTGAGAAATGTAGAGATATGCATGAAATTAAAAAGAAAATTATTGCTAAATATAATGAGCAAGCAGGAATGGTTGTGAAGCATATTAAAGTTAAAGGATTACGAAGAAAATAAGGCAAAATAATCATTTTTATCAATTAATAAAAATAAATATACTTATACATATGGAGGTCAAGTAAGGAAAAATAAATATTATCATTTTTGAGATTTTTCAATATCATCATTATCATTATTATTATTATTATTATTGTGATCTTTATTAATGCAGTCATTAGCATTATCATAATGAATATTACTATTTTCTTCTTCATTATCACTATTAGTAGTGAAATACCTTATTAGTGATAGTAGTAGAAGTATTGTTATCATTGATACTATCATTATTGTTATCATTGTTATCATCATTATTATCATTACTATGATTATCATCATCATTATCATCTTCATCATTTTTACCATTATCATTATTGTTATTATTACTATTATCAGCAACAGCAGCAGCGTCATAATCATTATTAACATCATTATCAATATAATTAACATTGCCATTATTAGTATCGTTACTATTATTAGCATTAATGTTACACATCTACTACAGCTATCAATGGCATAATTTTAACTTAAACATTAACATTGTCACAGTAATTGTTATAAGCAGTAATATTGTCAGATATTAAGATGGCTTTTATCTTTATCGTAACTGTTATCAGTGTATTTTCAGTCATTTCCAGTATTTCTTTAAAAGTCATTATTGTTATTTCTACATATATATCTAAAGATATATATATGTACGTATGTACATACATATTGTGCATATACTTACACCTTTCTCTTTATATATGAAGATACGGAAGATCCAGACGTCCCAATACATTATAGTGTCCTTTCCGCTAATCATATAAGCTTTATTCTGTTGAAAATTGGTATAAAGGAATCGCAGTAGTATGCATGATGATGATTGTTATGCTCTCTGGTGAATCCTCTAAACTTTTTGGGAAGACGGTATATACATAAGATATCATACAACAGAAATATATTCTCTATACATAAGGAATACATGCTACATATCATACATAAAAGGAAACGTAAATATAGCAAACAATGTAAATAGTGATACATGTGCTTTTCATGTAAAATGTCGTAACTTTGGAAACAATATCACTATAATATCATTATGAATAATAATGATAATAACAATGATGATATTGATCCTGATGATAATACTGATAAGGATATTGATAATAGTTATGATAATAATGATACTATTACCAATAACAATTATAAAAGCAACAGTACCAATAGTAACACTGTTGACAATGTCAACAGTATTGATGGTTATCATACCAGCAAAGATGAGTATTCATCAAAACAAAAGGTTATATGGTGACACAACAGTAACAATCACAATAACATAACTCATCATAGCAAAAGGCCTAAAGATGATAATTAATATGATATTGCTGATGAGGGATGCATCAACAAGACATTATTGTAAAAATCAGCAACAGAGGTAATAATAATACTGATGTATATATATATATATATATATATATATTCATTTATTTATTTTGTTTACTATATATATACATATATATATATATATATATATATATATATATATATATATATATATATATATATATATAGTAAACAATGATAATCAAAAAGACAATATCAATGC
>BOPN01002845.1:125000-127500 GCA_017312705.2 Penaeus japonicus | reverse complement strand
CCTGTTGGTACCAAGCCACTGGATTGCCCACAAGTCCGTCCCACTTGCCCCAACGTACGTTCTGGACCTCCCAAAACCTGTTCCAACGACTACAAGTGTGCTGGCTTGGATAAGTGTTGCTTCGACAGGTGTTTGGAAGAACACGTGTGCAAACCTCCCTCATTCTTCAGTAACCATTTTCCCTTTTAAATGGGAATATCCAGGAGGTTTACTGAAACTTATTGATAAGTAGCATTATTTATTGAATCTATGATTAATAAATGTCTATTCATTTTTATATATGTATCTATTTCCAAATCTTAATTCACTGGTAATTAATGTGCTTTTCTTTCGTTGAAATTAAGAAGATGAATTTGATTGGGCCTTAATGTTCACTGCCTTCGGAGAGTGATAAGGAATGCGAGTGTAGAAGAAAAAATACCTTAGAAGTACCTGCGGTTTTCTCTATTTTGAAATAACATCATTTGCTGAATATTCGGTTATGTAAGGACTCTAAAGAGGAAGTAAAAAAAGAGATATCACTTATATATTACTGGATACATGGAATGTATAATGGATGAATCGAAGACCAAATAATTAGCAAAATGAAATGCACTGTATTGCAGAGTACACACACGCATTCAAATAGTTGGATTTCAAATGAAATCATAAAACCATTCTCGGTTATATACCAAACAGAAAAACATGTTAAACACATGATGCGGTGTGTGTGTATGTATACACACACACACGCACACACACACACACACACATACACACACACACACACACATATATATATATATATATATATATATATATATATATATATATATATATATATATATATTAAACACCGAGGATGAAGTTTGAAATATGATAAAGGAAAAAACAAGAATGACTCGCTCTCCGGATGACTTGGATAAAAACGAGAAATAACTTTCATTAGAACCCAAGTTCAAGTTAAAAAAAAAGAATAAAATGAAATAATTAAATTAATTAATCTAAAAAAATATATATATATATCTATATATATATATAATTCCATTGCGTTAGAATGTGAATAAATACTATGGGCATTTCCTCATGGATTCATCTGTTCTGCTTAGGATTATTAGAACCATTAGTAGAGTCAAACGAATGAAAGTAAAGGGCGTTTAGAAAGACAACTTAGATTGATATGCAGTATGTCACGATCGCCCACTAGCAACAACAGGTCTTCCTGGAAATAAAGACATCAAAAGGGGGACAGTTGAGAGAGGGAGAGGGTGTATGGACGTGAGAAAAGAAGCAAAATTATGAGAAGCAAGTCTGAAGTGGAAAATGACATAAAGAAATAAAGAAAAAAAAAATGAAATGTCCAAAAAGAAAGAAAACGGATGAAATAAAAAAAACGTAATAATAATGAAAATAACAAATACCAAAGGAAAAGGAATATAAATTGAAGAGAGAATACAACGAAGAGGAAATAGCTTGTTCTTCGGGTAACTTGAGAAATGTAGAGATATGCATGAAATTAAAAAGAAAATTATTGCTAAATATAATGAGCAAGCAGGAATGGTTGTGAAGCATATTAAAGTTAAAGGATTACGAAGAAAATAAGGCAAAATAATCATTTTTATCAATTAATAAAAATAAATATACTTATATATATGGAGGTCAAGTAAGGAAAAATAAATATTATCATTTTTGAGATTTTTCAATATCATCATTATCATTATTATTATTATTATTATTGTGATCTTTATTATCACGATCATTAGCATTATCATAATGAATATTACTATTTTCTTCTTCATTATCACTATTAGTAGTAGAAATACTAGCAGTAGTGATAGTAGTAGAAGTATTGTTATCATTGATACTATCATTATTGTTATCATTGTTATCATCATTATTATCATTACTATGATTATCATCATCATTATCATCTTCATCATTTTTACCATTATCATTATTGTTATTATTACTATTATCAGCAACAGCAGCAGCGTCATAATCATTATTAACATCATTATCAATATAATTAACATTGCCATTATTAGTATCGTTACTATTATTAGCATTAATGTTACACTACATCTACTACAGCTATCAATGGCATAATTTTAACTTAAACATTAACATTGTCACAGTAATTGTTATAAGCAGTAATATTGTCAGATATTAAGATGGCTTTTATCTTTATCGTAACTGTTATCAGTGTATTTTCAGTCATTTCCAGTATTTCTTTAAAAGTCATTATTGTTATTTCTACATATATATCTAAAGATATATATATGTACGTATGTACATACATATTGTGCATATACTTACACCTTTCTCTTTATATATTAAGATACGGAAGATCCAGACGTCCCAATACATTATAGTGTTCTTTCCGCTAATCATATAAGCTTTATTCTGTTGAAAATTGGTATAAAGGAATCGCAGTAGTATGCATGATGATGATTGTTATGCTCTCTGGTGAATCCTCTAAACTTTTGGGAGAACGAGGTATATACATAAGATATCATACAAC
>BOPN01002845.1:112500-120000 GCA_017312705.2 Penaeus japonicus | reverse complement strand
CGTATAACTGGTTTGGGGATAATTCGTTTTAAAATGAAAACCAAATTCTGCATGATTCCAGGAAGCTCACACCGCTAGAATGGGATATCCCGAGTGGCGAAGCGGGGTAGCGGGGGACTGGAGGACGGGAGGTGGCTCGCTGCAGCATATAAGCGAGGTTACATCTCGCTCTCACCACATTCCACACCTCACCTCTAACCAACAATGAATGTGAGTGCTTGTTTCAAGATACATTGCATTTATAACCGACCTTACGAAAATACAAGCTTATGAGGATATTAGTTCAAATGTTTATAATTTGTTATCAAATTCAACAAACACTGTTAAAACTTTGGGTCACGATAGATAATTTCGATATCTACTCTTCCAGAGCATCAAAGCAGTGCTTGTGTGTTGCCTCCTAGTGGCTGTCTCCGCCGGTGTAGACCGAAGGAGAGGAGGAGGAGGAGGAACCAACAGATTCCTTCCTGGAGGCTTCGGTGGTGTCCATGGAGGCGGTCTCTTCGGCGGCGCTGGTGGAATTCATGGTGGCGGTATCCATGGTGGTGGAATTCATGGAGGCGGAATTATCGGCGGTGGAATCTCTACTGGACGGCGGCTGCCGATATTGGTGCAAGACTCCAGAAGGCCAAGCTTACTGCTGCAGGAACTGTGCATGAACCAGAGACACCTGTTGGTACCAAGCCACTGGATTGCCCACAAGTCCGTCCCACTTGCCCCAACGTACGTTCTGGACCTCCCAAAATGTTTCCAACGACTACAAGTGTGCTGGCTTTGATAAGTGTTGTTTCGACAGGTGTTTGGAAGAACACGTGTGCAAACCTCCCTCATTCTTCAGTAACCATTTTCCCTTTTAAATGGGAATATCCCAGAAGTTTTCAATATTGATAAATGGCATTATTTATTGAATCTATGATTAATAAATGTCTATTCATTTTTATATATGTATCTATTTCCAAATCTTAATTCACTGGTAATTAATGTGCTTTTCTTTCGTTGAAATTAAGAAGATGAATTTGATTGGGCCTTAATGTTCACTGCCTTCGGAGAGTGATAAGGAATGCGAGTGTAGAAGAAAAAATACCTTAGAGGTATTTTCTGCAGTTTTTCTCTATTTTGAAATAACATCATTTGCTGAATATTCGGTTATGTAAGGACTCTAAAGAGGAAGTAAAAAAAGAGATATCACTTATATATTACTGGATACATGGAATGTATAATGGATGAATCGAAGACCAAATAATTAGCAAAATGAAATGCACTGTATTGCAGAGTACACACACGCATTCAAATAGTTGGATTTCAAATGAAATCATAAAACCATTCTCGGTTATATACCAAACAGAAAAACATGTTAAACCTGATGCGGTGTGTGTGTATGTATACACACACACACGCACACACACACACACACACATACACACACACACACACACATATATATATATATATATATATATATATATATATATATATATATATATATATATATTAAACACCGAGGATGAAGTTTGAAATATGATATAGGAAAAAAACAAGAATGACTCGCTCTCCGGATGACTTGGATAAAAACGAGAAATAACTTTCATTAGAACCCAAGTTCAAGTTATAAAAAAAAAGAATAAAATGAAATAATTAAATTAATTAATCTAAAAAAATATATATATATATCTATATATATATATAATTCCATTGCGTTAGAATGTGAATAAATACTATGGGCATTTCCTCATGGATTCATCTGTTCTGCTTAGGATTATTAGAACCATTAGTAGAGTCAAACGAATGAAAGTAAAGGGCGTTTAGAAAGACAACTTAGATTGATATGCAGTATGTCACGATCGCTCACTAGCAACAACAGGTCTTCCTGGAAATAAAGACATCAAAAAGGGGACAGTTGAGAGAGGGAGAGGGTGTATGGACGTGAGAAAAGAAGCGAAATTATGAGAAGCAAGTTTGAAGTGGAAAATGACATTGAAAATTAAAGAAAAAAATGAAATGTCCAAAAAGAAATAATACGGATGAAAAAAAGATAAATACAAATGGAAAAGGAATATAAATCTAAGAGAGAATACAACGAAGACAAAATAGCCCGCTCTTCGGGTAACTTGAGAAATGTAGAGATATCCGTGAAATTAAAAATGAAGAAAATTATTGCTGAGTATAACGAGGAAGCAGGAATGGCAGTGAAAGCATATTAAAGCTAAAATATTACGATGAAAATAAGGGAGAATAATCATTTATATTAATTAATAAAAGTAAATATATATATGGAGGTCAAGTCAGGAAAAATAGATATTATAATTTTTGGGATTTTTCATTATCATTATCATTACTATTAGCATAATTGTGATTTTTATTATCACGATCATTAGCATTATCATAATTAATATTATTGTTTTTTTTTTCCTCATTATCATCATTAGTAGTAGAAGTACTAGCAGTAGTGGTATTAATAGAAGTATTGTTATCATTGATACTATCATTATTATCATTATCTCTATGATCATCATTATTATCATCATCATTATTATCACTATGATTATCATCATTATTATCATCTTTATCATTACTTTTACCATTATCATTATTGTTATTATTGTTATTATTATCAGCAGCAGCATCGGCATTATCATCATTATTAGCGTCAATATCAATATTATTAACATTGCCATTATTAGTATTGTTACTATTATTAGCATTAATGTTACAACTACATCTACTAATGCTATCAATGGTATAATTTTAACTTAAACATTAACATTGTCACAACAATTGCTATAAGCAGTAATATTGTCAGATATTAGCATGACCTTTATCTTTATCGAAACTGTTATTAGTGTATTTTCAGTTATCTCCAGTATTCTTTTATAAGTCATTATTGTTATTTCTATGTTGTCGTCCTTCGTTATTTGTTATCATCAGTGCTTTGCTGATTTGGAGTTCGTATTTTGAGGGTGGGTTAGCTCTATCATAATGATAATTAACATCGCTATTTTTAACTGTATTATCAATTGAACTGTTATTATCATTTTCATAAGCATCATTCCCTTTACTACTTGCATTACTTACATAACTGTTACCGTTTCTCATTATTATTAGCATTACTTCCATTTATCATAATCATTGTTAATATTATTAATATCATCATCTGTATCAGTAGAATGAAAAGAAGTGAGATCGCATGTAATAGATAATGACAAGTTATTCAATCAGAAAATCCATGAGGCAATGTACTGGGACGCCCGGATCATACCTGGCGGAGAGGGGAGGAGGGAGGGGTTGGGGGGTGGGGGGGCTGCTCAATTTTTTAGCCGTGTGTGGTTTCAGTGTGATGACGTCATAAAATCCCGTTTTAGTCTAGTCATCAGTAAGTTGCGTGTCTGCTTTGGGAAATTTGCAGTTGATCATCTTTATATCCTGATGAAGTAAAGGAGGAAGATGGGCGTAAATAAAGAACTAATGAAGTGAGGAGGAAGGGGGGGGGGGGGGGGGCAGGGTGTTGCCATCTCATGGAGGATACTCCTTTTTGTACATATATCCAAGGAAAAACGAGATTATGAAAGAGTGAAATCCAGTGCTACTGTGACTTCATATTCGGGTGGGATCTCCCGGTCTGCTGGTATAGTGGGGGAAGGGTAGGGTGGGGAAGGGTGTGATTCCACAGTTTGTATTTAAGGAAGGTTCAGGCTCACACACGCCACATTGTCCAGTTAGCCTCGAGTGAACGATGAAGGTAAGCTCTACGATAACAAGTTTTTAATTTGTTCATACTCATCTCGTTATTCAAAGCTGTTAGTTTTCATTTACAAACTAAATAATCTTAGAGAACATAATTGTTGGATAACTGTAAATTCGTGAAGATGAATTTGCAGTATATTTAAGCATTATTTACTATCAGCTTTGTTTAAATCTTAACGATTAAAAATCTTTTTTTCAGGCCGTCAAAGCAGTGATTGTGTGTTGCCTCCTAGTGGCTGTCTCCGCCGGTGTAGACCGAAGGAGAGGAGGAGGACGAGGATCCAACAGATTCCTTCCTGGAGGCTTCGGTGGTGTCCACGGAGGCGGTCTCTTCGGCGGCGCTGGTGGAATTCATGGTGGCGGTATCCATGGTGGTGGAATTCATGGAGGCGGAATTATCGGCGGTGGAATCTCTACTGGTTCAAGCGACTGCCGATATTGGTGCAAGACTCCAGAGGGCCAAGCTTACTGCTGCGAGACTGTGCATGAACCAGAGACACCTGTTGGTACCAAGCCACTGGATTGCCCACAAGTCCGTCCCACTTGCCCCAACGTACGTTCTGGACCTCCCAAAACCTGCTCCAACGACTACAAGTGTGCTGGTTTGGATAAATGCTGTTTCGACAGATGTTTGGAAGAACACGTGTGCAAACCTCCTTCATTTTTCAGCAACCATTTTCCATTTTAAAGCTTCTTTATTTTGAGTGTTTTATCGATTATTTAAGGAGCTAATGAAATCTGTAAATATATATTTTCTTGCAATAAATCCGTAAATACTGAATTTTTGTTTAATTTCTTAATTCGCATTCTAAGGATCTTGAATATAAAGAACTTTAATAGTTCAATTTTCCTTATTAAACAGTATCCATAGGTTTGTATCTAATAACAAGGTAATATATATTGAGTTAACTGTGCAATCTAGGTTTAGCTTATCGTACTATTAATGAATTATACTAATATAGCTACTGGGAACACGAAACATTAGTATGGCATATACTAATTGACCTGAATAACGTTTTATTAAGCTGTATATCACTTGATTATCTATCCATATCATTCATCTCCCGTGAATTTATGTTTTAGATCTGTATACAATATACTTTTTAATCAGCTTATTAGGGCTGTAGTTTTATAAAACATGAAATTTCAGTTTGGTATCTCTTCCTCATCGGCAGTCTCACTTTAAAGGACACTCCTGACCACTACCCAACCCTTTCGGTACTCTTTCTGTAGAAAGCTATTGAATCCTCACTGAGTGTCCACGTTTCCTGTAGACTGACACTGTCACACAAAAAGCAACGTATGAATTGTACTACTTTGATGTATAAGGCATGAAGTTGAACACACAACCCATTATGACCTCTCCTAATATCGGATCGCTCTTTTCTATATGATTTAGCGAGTCGACTTTACAATACGTATTATCTGATTGATAACTGACGTTTGATCAAATATTCTTCTGCAATATACAAGCTTACCTTCCTTCTCTTTTCCAAAGTAGAAACAAATATACAAATACGCTGCAGCAATTTACAACAGCCACATAACTTTTTTTGCATGACTAGGATAGAAACTGCCATCGAGTTGAAGCCCCCCCCCCCCATGTACAAAAACAAAAATAATAAATAAATATATATATCTAGTTCCTCTTCCTTTTCCCTGCAAGATCCGGTCCAAAATACTTCCCATGGCGTTTTCTCTGACTGCATACGATTTCACCATCAATTCAGTCTGCGAGGGAGAAATAACAACAATAAAGTTAATAATGACAATAATAAATGACCTTATTGTTATGATTATAGTAGTGATATCAACAGCATTAGCGACATAGATGATGTTCATAACAACGGCAGGGATGACAATGATCTTGATAGTTCACATTATGAGCCCACTGACATGAATGGGCTCCAAATCCATCTAAAACACTGTCAAGACATAAATAATAATAATAATAAATGCATGATAACGCATTAGCAGCCCCTGAAACTATGGCACAATATAGACTCTACACATTTTTTCACCATGTGGTTCGGTTTTCATTGCTAAATACTTAGTATTGATCCTATCTTTTATATATATGAAAATGGCAGTATCATAGTAAACTTGCCAATACATTAACTACTCCAACGGCATTAGAAGGAGTTGTTGGGGAGAAGTGGGAGAGAGGGAGGGCGGGTAATATCTAGACTACTACTGTTTGAGACCGAGATCACTACTTTAACAACATAAGCCATAGCATACCGGTAATGGAGCGAGACTAAACGTATGGAGCATGACTTGGGACATTTAACTCATGAATAGCAAAACTCTACCTAAATTGTGTTTATATGGCAAATAACAATGCGTAACTTCAAATAGTTAGTTACTCTTAAAGGAATATTTAACGAAACATGTCAGTTGGCTCTTATGAAGAGAAAAGGAAAATCTAAAACAACAATAATAATGATTATGCTAATGATAACAAAAAGAAAAAAAAAGGAGTTCTATCACTAATAATGGTGGTGATGGTTCTGATTATAATGAAATATTATGAATGATATCAGGAACTATGGTAAAAAGAATGATAATGACCATTAAAATGTAAACGCTAATCCAGGGCATAAAAGATATATGCGTTACCTCTTAGTGGTAACACCGAGGGAGAGGAAGTGAACGAGAATCCAACAGATTCTTTCCTGGAGGATTCGGTAGTGTCAGCGGAGGCGGTCTCTTCGGCGGCGGGAATCCAAAGTGGCAGAATTCTGTGGTGGTATCCAAGAAGGTGAAAGCCAAGGTGATTCTGGTATTACAGGCGATGGGATCTCTACTGGCACAAGCAGATATCGGTGCAAACATCCGGAAGTGTTTTGGAAGGGTCATCTGATTGGGCATCCCTAAACATCGCTGTATCTGGTTATTATTGTCTTTTGACGGATAATAAATGCAAAATATAGGAAATGAACCTGATAAATCGCATCTTCTCCTCTACAGAAGTTACTTTTATTTAGAATCCATTAAGAACTGAGTGAGAAGAATAGGAAAGGAGGGAAAGAGACAAGAGGAGTTGAAACGGAAAAAAGGAGAGATTAATACGCATGCACGCATTTTCACTGCAGTGTCACTGTGACGTCACTTCGCGTGGGGCAGATGACGTGTGATATTGCCATCTCCAAAATTTCTTAGTCATTACCTTTCATTGACCTGTGGCATTTGTCTAAATCGAATTATGTAAATATCTACCTTATACTTTTCCTCCCGCCCACCCCATATCCCCTTCAGCATATTTCCCTAATACTTGCTCTTGCTTATCTTTTTTTCTAATTCTGTTATAATTTGTCATACTTCGTATCTTTGGTTTTCACTCCTGCCATCCCTTTAGTTTCTTACCTTCCTAAATATATTCTTGATAAATATCCATGGCCACTTCCAACTTTTCTTAAAGAGTTTTCTTTCTCGGTTAATTACATACTATGTTTCAGTGTGTTCCTTTGAAATATCTTTCTTCGGATACGCTCTTCGATCACAGCATTTTCCTCCTTATCTATTCACTTCCTGGTAGCTCTGTAATCTCATAAAGTTATTTCAATCTAATATATCTTTACTTTTTCTGTCGTGGATTCCTCTTTCCATTTAATCTCTTTTTTTCAATAAAGGTTTATCTCCTTCTGCAATGATTGGAAAATAAAGATTCTGAGGCGATCAGAGAATAATGGTGTTTACTTTCAGATAGAAAGATTAATTACAATGAAAAACATTATGCTAAAATAATAACGATAATGC
>BOPN01002845.1:105000-107500 GCA_017312705.2 Penaeus japonicus | reverse complement strand
TCTTCTCATTCTTCTCTTTTGAAAACACTTAGTCTCTTCTTCGTGTTCACACAACCATAAATTATGTGTTATCCACCATAAAGATTTCAAAATACATTTCAAGCTGTAATGTCTTTATAGTCTGTGAAAGATGGGAAAGAAGAAAGCTGAAATAGATTGTTAATAATTCGCAAAATAAGGAATAAAAAGAAAAAGAAAAAAAGGAAGAACAAACGTCGGAGGATTCCAGAACTCTTATACCGCGAGCATGGGATATCCCGAGTGGCGACGCGTGGAGGTGGGGGAAGTTGCCAGATCCTGTATATAAGCGAGGATGGAACTCGCACTCACCACATTACACAGCTCACCTCTAACCAACAATGAATGTGAGTGCTTGTTTTAAGAAGTGCAATAGTAGTTATATTGCCGCCTATCTAAGCTCATCTTATGTGTATTCAAATGGACACGCTTCGTTTTGAATGCTGTTTAATGATCATAGGTCACAATGAATGACTTTAATATATATTGCAGAGTATGAAGGCCGTGCTAGTGTGTTGCCTCCTAGTGGCTGTCTCCGCCGGTGTAGACCGAAGGAGAGGAGGAGGACGAGGATCCAACAGGTTCCTTCCTGGAGGCTTCGGTGGCGTCCATGGAGGCGGTCTCTTCGGCGGCGCTGGTGGAATCCATGGTGGCGGTATCGACGGTAGTGAAATTCATGGTGCTGGAATCCACAGTGGTAGTGGTATTATCGGTGGTGCAGTCTCTACTGGTCCAAGCGATTGCAGATATTGGTGCAAGACTCCAGAAGGTCAAGCCTACTGCTGCGAGACTGTGTATGAACCAGAGACACCTGTTGGTACCAAGCCACTGGATTGCCCACAAGTCCGTCCCACTTGCCCCAACGTACGTTCTGGACCTCCCAAAACTTGTTCCAACGACTACAAGTGTGCTGGCTCGGATAAATGTTGTTTCGACAGGTGTTTGGAAGAACACGTGTGCAAGCCTCCCTCCTTTTTCAGCAACCATTTTCCCTTCTAAGGCTAGTCATCTAGTGTAAAGAATGAAGGATGTTTCCCGAATGCCAACGGAGAAAGTGAAATCTGTGATTTATTAATATTTATTTTCTCATAATAAAATCATAAATGATCGAGACGTTTATTTCATTAATCCAAATTTTGATGGTGAACGAAAATACAAACTACTTTAAATAATAAACCTTCATATATCTATCTAAAATAACAGATTTGTATCAAATGGCGTAATATATGTTCACTTAAACATGTCATCTCAGTTTAGTTTATCGTACTGTGAATAGTATGGCTACTAGGAAAGAAGGAATGAAGTAACTTATGTACCTGACTGATTTTTTATACTTTTATCATTATATCTTTATTATTTACTGTTTTATTATGTGTGACTAAATCTATCTACCACTGTCTCATTAAAACACACTGTGTTTTATCTAATTTTTTGAGACTTACGTGTACACACACATACACACATGTCTACACACACATATATTCATGTATATTTATATAGATGGATATATATAAATAAATATATATATATGTATATATATATATATTTGTGTGTGTAAGTATGTGTTTGAAGGATACTATAGAGATGAAGAGTGAGTAAGACTATTAATCTTTTCATAAGGTTAGTATTTCTTGTGTTATTTCCATAAACATCACTGTATTTGTTTTATTACTATCCTCTAAGATATAATGAAAGTAAACATATAGAAAAAGAACCGATTCAATTGCCTCGTCTATTCTTCAAACTTTTATTTTATTTAGAAGTGATATTTGATATATATCCGTTAAGAACCTTTAGAAGAGAAAGGGAGGGATGGAAAGAAAAAGAATGTATAAATAAAGTTGAAACAGAAAGAGAGGAGAGAGATGAACATGGATGTGTTATTATGACGTCACTATGCGCGTAGCAGATGACGTCACAGAGGGAAGAACTGGTCTTGTGGTAAATGTAGAGAGTTGCCATCTCCACAAATTTCCCTATTCTAATATGGTCTCCCGTCGAAGTCATTCAGTTCCATTAACCTGCTGAATTTGTCCAACCTGAACTATGTCTATATTTCCATGGTACTATTTTGCCTTTCTCCTTCTCTGTATCCTGTGAAGGACATTTTTCTTATAATTTCTATTGTTCTTGCTTTTCTATCATTTCTGTGTACTATACTTTTTATGTGTCCCTGAACTAGATGACCATTTTTCACTCTTCTTTCATTTTTCCAACACTTCCAAAAGAGGTTTCCGCCTTGGTTGATTACATCTAATGCCTTGATGTGTTCCTTTGAAACGTCCTTCTTCGTTTATACTCTTCAGTAATTCTGTTTCATATCTTCCCCATTGTACATCATGGCAATTTACTTCTTCATACTACCGATTTCTTTACTTCTGGGTCATTTGATTAGATCATTTACTACCGATTTTACACTCCTAATTCATATTCGCATCAATTCTTACTGCCCTTCTGTGTCGTATTTTTTCTCTTTTTTTTC
>BOPN01002845.1:85000-97500 GCA_017312705.2 Penaeus japonicus | reverse complement strand
ACAATTTAGATAAAATTCAAGAAAGACATTCATATATATATGTGTGTCAGTACGATCTATATTTCAAGGTTGGTTGTACCATTAAGAGTTTTTCCTTTGATTTCATTACCTTCCTTTTTCCTATCTCTCATTCTTCTCTTTTTAAAACACTTCTTAAATGCTTCAATATGCTGTATTTGTTATGTGATTTACAATTCTGTAGTCTGAAAATAACAAAAAGTGAGTGAAATAAAATAAAATTTCCCCCCAAAAGGAATGGGAATCCAAACATTGTATGAATGATTCAAGGAACCGGAGCATGGGATAACCCAAGTGGCGACGCATGGAGGTGGAGGGAGTTGCCAGATCCTCTATATAAGCGAGGAGTGAACTCGTGCTCACCACATTGCATTGCTCACCTCTAATAATGAATGTGAGTGCTTCCTCTCATATACATAATAACAGTTATATTCCACCGTTATGTACAGTTATATATATTAAAAGTATGCTGCTAAATGAAAGCTACTAAATTTATGTAGATCATAATGAGTTATTTCGCTATCTTCATTTGCAGAGTATGAAGGCCGTAATCGTGTGTTGCCTCCTAGTGGCTGTCTCCGCCGGTGTAGACCCAAGGAGAGGAGGAGGACGAGGATCCAACAGATTCCTTCCTGGAGGCTTCGGTGGTGTCCATGGAGGCGGTCTCTTCGGCGGCGCTGGTGGAATCCACGGTGGCGCTATCCACGGTGGTGGAATTCATGGTGGTGGAATCCACGGTGGTGGAATTCATGGTGGTGGAATCCACGGTGGTGGAATTCATGGTGGTGGAATCCACGGTGGTAGTGGTATTATCGGCGGTGCAATCTCTACTGGTCCAAGCGATTGCAGATATTGGTGCAAGACTCCAGAAGGTCAAGCCTACTGCTGCGAGACTGTGTATGAACCAGAGACACCTGTTGGTACCAAGCCACTGGATTGCCCACAAGTCCGTCCCACTTGCCCCAACGTTCGTTCTGGACCTCCCAAGACCTGTTCCAACGACTACAAGTGTGCAGGCTCGGATAAATGTTGTTTCGACAGGTGTTTGGAAGAACACGTGTGCAAACCTCCCTCCTTTTTCAGCAACCACTTTCCTTTCTAAGGCTAGTCATCCAGGGTAAAGAATGAAGGATGTTTTCCGAATATCAACGGAGAAAGTGAAATCTGTGATTTGTTAATATTTATTTTCTCATAATAAAACCATAAATGATTGAGACGTATATTTCCTTGATCCACTGACTGAACGAGAATACAAACTCCTTTAAACGATAAACCTTCATATATCTACTTATGATAATTATTTTTATCAAATAACGTAATATATTTTTATTAAAAATCATTCTCGGTTTAGTCTATCGTACTGTGAATAATAACTAGGAAGATCTAAATAATGTAAGTACCTGACTGATGTTTTATGCCTTTATCATTTACCCGGTTATTTTGCTTTCTGCGGCAATGCCACTCTTCTCCGATTAGATGATTTCAGTGGCGATTCTAACATTTACTTTCTGCATTCAGAGTTGATCGTGTTACGAATGAGCCCCGCTAGTGACCGTGTGCGTGTAAACAAACACATACACAAACACACACAGATAGATAGATTGGTAGTCTAATATTGCAGAGTATCAAATCCATGATTGTGCATTGCCTACTGTTGTTCACTATTATGGATGTCGTTACTATGAGCACGGGTTTCTTGAGGGATTAATTACCCTAGAACTTCCTCTGTTATTACTGCAATCTCAAAATGAAAGCATATTGAAATATGTATGTATGTATGTATATATATATATATATATATATATATATATATATATATATATATATGTACATAAATATATACATATACATAAATAAATAAGTATATATATACATAAATATATATATATCTATACATAAATAATTAAATATATATATATACATATACACATACATGTGTGTGTATATCTGTGCATATGTGGATATAAAAACATGTGTGTGTGTTTTGAAGAATCGTGCGTGGATGAAGTGTGTGTGTGTGTGTGTGTGTGTGTGTTTAAAGTATACTACAGAGATGAAGACTATGAATCTTTTCAGAGGGTTAGTCTTCCTTGTGGTATTTCCATAAACAACACTGCATCTGTTTTATTATTATCCACTAAGATATAATGAAAAACATAGATAAAGAGCCGATTCAATCGTCTCGTCTATTCCACGGACTTTTATTTCGACTTGATATTTGATAGATATCCGTTAAGAACCCTTGAAAGAGAAAAGAAGAGAGGGAAAGAAAAAGAAAGTATAAGTAAGGTTGAAACAGAAAGAAAGGAGAGAGATGAACATACTGTAAATGTGTTATTATGACGTCACTATGCGCGTAGCAGATGACGTCACAGAGGAAGAACTGGTTTTGTGGTAAATGCAGAGCGTTTCCATCTCCACAAATTCTCCTATTTTAATATGCTTTCGCGTCGAAGTTATTCAATTCCATTAGCCTGCTGAATTTGTCCAACCTGAACTATGCCTATATTTCTATGGTACTCATTCGCGTTTCTCCTTCTCCATATCCCGTGAAGGATATTTTTCTCCCTCTCTTCTTGGTATTCACTTAAATTACGTGTTTATCATCATAAGATTCTTCGATAAACGTAATTTAAGTGCTTTTTGTCTCTATAATCTATATATAGTAAAAAAAAAAAAAAAAAGATTGAGTGAAATGGAATCCAATTTCGCAAAAAGAAAAAAGAAAAAAAAAAGAAGGGGGGAATCCAAATATTGTATGAATGATTCCAGGAACCACAAACCGCGAGCATCGGACATCCCGAGTAGCGAAGCGTGGAGGTGGGGGGAGTTGCCAGATCCTGTATATAAGCGAGGACGGAACTCGCACTCACCACATTACACAGCTCACCTCTAACCAACAATGAATGTGAGTGCTTGTTTTAAGAAATGTATTACTAGTTATATTTCAGCGTATCTAAGGTCATCCCACATTTTGTTGCGAATTCTACCAAATCATCAAAGATCACATTATAAAATTTCGATATCTATTGCAGAGTATGAAGGCCGTGATTGTGTGTTGCCTCCTAGTGGCTGTCTCCGCCGGTGTAGACCGAAGGAGAGGAGGAGGACGAGGATCCAACAGATTCCTTCCTGGAGGCTTCGGTGGTGTCCATGGAGGCGGTCTCTTCGGCGGCGGCGGAATTCATGGTGGTGGAATCAACGGCGGTGGAATTCATGGTGTTGGAATCCACGGTGGTGGAATTCATGGTAGTGGTATTATCGGTGGTGCAATCTCTACTGGTCCAAGCGATTGCAGATATTGGTGCAAGACTCCAGAGGGTCAAGCCTACTGCTGCGAGACTGTGTATGAACCAGAGACACCTGTTGGTACCAAGCCACTGGTTTGCCCACAAGTCCGTCCCACTTGCCCCAACGTGCGTTCTGGACCTCCCAAAACCTGCTCCAACGACTACAAGTGTGCTGGCTTGGATAAGTGTTGCTTCGACAGGTGTTTGGAAGAACACGTGTGCAAACCTCCCTCCTTTTTTAGCAACCATTTTCCCTTCTAAGGCTAGTCATCTAGGGTAAAGAATGAATGATGTTTCCCGAATATCAACGGAGGAAGTGAAATCTATGATTTATTAATATATTTTTTTTATAATAAAACCATAAATGGTTGTGATGTTTATTTCCTTAATCCAAAATTTGATGGTGAACGAGAATACAAATTACTTTAAATGACAAACCTTCATTTATCTATCCAAAATAAAAGATTTGTAACAAATAACGTAATATATATTCACTAAAACATGTCCTTTTCAATTTAGTTTATCGCACTGTGAATAACTGCTATTAGTATGGCTACTAAGAAAGAAGGTCTGAAAGTACCTGAATGATCTTTTATACCTTTATCATTTACCTGGTTGGTTATCATTGACTCTTTTTTTCTTTTCTTTTCTTTTTTCTTTTTTAATGTATGACTAAATTTATCTACCACTGTCTTATTAAAAGGACAGATTTGATTTCGGTCTATGTACAATGCTTCTCAGGAGCAAACACGGTGTTTTTCTAAGATTTTGAGACTCTTATGTGTACACACACAAACACACACTCACACACACACACACACACACACACACACACACACACATATATATATATATATATATATATATATATATATATATATATATATATATATACATACATTCATACACACACACATAAACACACACACACACACACACACACACACACACACACACACACACACATATATATATATATATATATATATATATATATATATATATATATACATATATATATATACATATATATATACATATATATATATATGTATATATATATATATATATATATATATATATATACATATATATATATACATATATATATACATATATTTATATATGTATATATATATATATATATATATATATATATATATATATATATGTGCATATGTATATATATAAACATATACATATATACATATAGATATGTTTGAAATATACTACAGAGATGAAGACTATGAATCTATTCAGAGGGTTGGTCTTCCTTGTGGTATTTCCATAAACAACACTGCATCTGTTTTATTACGATCCAATAAGATATAATGAAAAACATAGAAAAAGAGCCGATTCAATCGTCTCGTCTATTCCACGGACTTTTATTTCGAATTGATATTTGATAGATATCCGTTAAGAACCCTTGAAAGAGAAAAGAAGAGAGGGAAAGAAAAAAAATATATAAGTGAGGTTGAAACAGAAAGAAAGGAGAGAGATGAACATAGATGTGTTTTCATGACGTCACTATGCGCGTAGCAGATGATGTCACAGAGGAAGAACTGGTTTTGTGGTAAATGCAGAGCGTTTCCATCTCCACAAATTCTCCTATTTTAATATGCTTTCGCGTCGAAGTTATTCAATTCCATTAGCCTGCTGAATTTGTCCAACCTGAACTATGCCTATATTTCTATGGTACTCATTCGCGTTTCTCCTTCTCCATATCCCGTGAAGGATATTTTTCTTATATTTTTTTTTTCTTGCTTTTCTATCCTTTCTGTATACTATACTTTTTTATGTCTCTCTGAACTAGATGACCATTTTTCACTCCTTTATCTTCCCAACACTTCCAATAGATGTTTCCGCCTCGGTTGATTATATCCAATGCCTTAATGTGTTCTTTTGGGACGTCCTTTCTCTTTTATACCCTTTACTAATTCTCTTTCCTATCTTTTCCACTGCATATAATGGCAATTTACTTATTCCTATTACTGATTTCTTTACTTCTGGGTCATTTGATTAGATCATTTCCTTCCTACGATTTTACACTCCTAATTTATATTCGCATCAATTCTTACTGCCCTTCTGTGTCGTCTTTTCTCTTTTTTTTCTGATACTAATTCACCTTTCAGATCAATCGCTTTTCTAATATTATTTATCACTCTTTGCATGATGAAAAAATAAATACATTCGAGACGATCAAAGGATAATTGTGTTTTCCTTCAGAACTGGATAAACACGGGAACCATATATGACATGATACCTATACTTTGCAAGTAATATAATGGAAAACAAATCAGAGATACATGTAATATCAGCTTCATTGATACTAGTGTATTTTATATTATCAACAATTGTTAAATTCATAATTAAGTTGTCTTTTTATTTTCGTTGACAACAAGTTTCCTCTTCTTTATTTGTATTGGCAGCATATACTACAGCGTGTACACACCTACTACAACTAGACTGGAAATAAGAACCTGTGTTGTCATCGAACTGAAACCTCGCACGTATAAAAAAAAACCTAGCAACTTCTCTACACCCTGCCCCCCTTTCCCCCTATTCTCTACCCTTCTCTTTTTCTCTTCACGTACAGTAAGATCCTGACGTCACAGTCATTTTCCATTTGGGATTTTATGATTGTTTAACCTTTAGTTAGTCTTGCTGTCCTTATCATCAGCATTATCATAATTTTATGGATCCATAATAATAAATTTAATAGTAATGATACTACTGATAAAACTAATTATGATAAACAATAAGATTACATTCAGATATATACATGTCAGGATCCAATAGTTCAAGGTTCGTTATTATACCGTTATGAGTATCTTTTTCCCTATCCTTACCTTCATTTTCCTCTGTCTTCTTAAGTTTATCTTCTGAAAAGACTTCATCCTCTCTTGGTAGTCACATAAATCACGTGTTTATCATCTTAAATTCTTCAATACACTTTATTTGCTATGTAATTTTTAATTCTACAATCTGTGAAAAAAGGGGTGAAATGGAATTCAATTTCCCCCAAAAAGGAAGGGGAATCCAAACATTGTATGAATGATTCCAGGAACCTCATATCACGAGCATGGGATATCCCGAGTGACGACGCGTGGAGGTGGGGGGAGTTGCCAGATCCTGTATATAAGCGAGGATGGAACTCGTACTCACCACATTACACAGCTCACCTCTAACCAACAATGAATGTGAGTGCTTACTCTAAGATAAACAGTAGTAGTTATATTCCACCGTATCTTATTTCGTCTTATATATATTTAAAATATCTGTAGATCATAATGATTTATTTGGCTATTTTCTGTTGCAGAGTATCAAGGCCGTAATTGTGTGTTGCCTCCTAGTGGCTGTCTCCGCCGGTGTAGACCGAAGGAGAGGAGGAGGGCGAGGATCCAACAGATTCCTTCCTGGAGGCTTCGGTGGTGTCCATGGAGGTGGTCTCTTCGGCGGCGGCATTCATGGTAGCGGAATTCACGGTGGTGGAATCCACGGTGGTGGAATTCATGGTAGTGGTATTATCGGCGGTGCAGTCTCCACTGGTCCAAGCGATTGCAGATATTGGTGCAAGACTCCAGAAGGTCAAGCCTACTGCTGCGAGACTGTGTATGAACCAGAGACACCTGTTGGTACCAAGCCACTGGATTGCCCACAAGTCCGTCCCACTTGCCCCAACGTGCGTTCTGGACCTCCCAAAACTTGTTCCAACGACTACAAGTGTGCTGGCTCGGATAAATGTTGTTTCGACAGGTGTTTGGAAGAACACGTGTGCAAACCTCCCTCCTTTTTCAGCAACCATTTTCCCTTCTAAGGCTAGTCATCCAGGATGTTTTCCGAATATCAACGAAGAAAGTGAAATCTGTGATTTGTTAATATTTATTTTCTCATAATAAAACCATGAATGATTAAGACGTATATTTCCTTGATCCACTGACTGAACGAAAATACAAACTCCTTTAAACGATAAACCTTCACTTATATATCTATTATGATATCTATTTTTATCAAATAATGTAATATGTTTTTATTAACCATCATTCTCGGTTTAGTCTATCGTACTGTGAATAATTACTATTAGTATGCATTTTAAGAACTAAGTACCTGACTGATTTTTTATACCTTTATCATTTACCCGGTTATTCTGATTTCTGTGGCAATGCCACTCTTGGTAAACAGATAGACAGATAGATAGATTGGTAGATAGATACTGACATATACACCGAAAAAACATATGAGTAGTCTAATATTGCAGAGTATCAAATCCATGATTGTGCATTGCCCCCTGTTGTTCACTAACATGGATGTCGTTACTTTGAGCATGGGTTTCTTGTGGGATTCATTACCCTAGAACTTCCTCGGCTATTACTGCAATCTCAAAATGAAAGCATATTGAAATATATGTATATATATATACATATACATATACATATAAATACACATACCTATATGTGTGTGTATCTGTGCATATGTGGGTATAAATACATGTGTGTGTGTTTTGAAAAACCCTGCGTAGATGAAGAGTAGTACTATAAATCTGTTCATTAGGTTGATCAACTGAGTGGGACTGTCTTTAACATCACTGCATCTCTTTTATTACTATCCGCTAAGAAATAATGAAAGTAAACATATAGAAAAAGAACCTGTTCAATCGCCTCGTTTATTTAGAATTGGGAGTTGATAGATATCTGTTAAGAACCCTTGAAAGAGAAAGGGATGGAGGGAAAGATAAAGAAAGTGTAAGTAAAGTCGAAACAGAAAGAGAGGAGAGAGATGAACATGGATCCAGGCTTTTTGATTACAGCGTTCTTATGACGTCACTATGTGCGTAACAGATGACGTCACAGAGGAAAGAACTGGTTTTGTGGTAAATGTAGAGTGTTGCCATCTCCACAAATTCTTTATTTTTATGTTTTCGCATCGTCGTCATTCCATTCCATTAACCTGTTGCATCTAGATGTTCATGCAGAATTTGATAAAAGCCAAATCCTTAAATATGCTGTTTTTTTTTTTTTTTTTTTTTTTATCTTCGTTGACAATCCACGTTCACTCTCCTCTATTTTTATTGGATAAAATTGTTACAATAAAGTAATTTACAGTTTTCCTTTGAAAAAGGTTAGAATAAGTAAATGCATAGTGAAGTAGATAATAGCAAATGAGTGTATGTGTCCCTCTACTTGATTATGATTCGTGATGATTTTGTATTATCATGGTATGCTGCTTTTATGAAAGCAGCATACCATGCCTTTCCAATGTAGAATTTAACCTATCCCAAAGCAGCATGCACACACTTACCACGACTAGACTGAAAAATAGAAATTGTGTTGTCATCGTACTGAAACCTTACACCTTCCAACCCTTCCTCCCTTTTCCCCATACCCTACTCTTCTCTTTCTTTTTCCATTGGGAATTTTGTTTGTATAACCTTCTAGAAGCGTTTGCTACTGATGATGAGATATTGATTATACTAATGAAAAAAAAGTTATAATCATCATTACCATGGAAATTAAACAAAAACAAAGTAATAATAGATGCAAAAAATATAATGTTGAGATAATAAGACCAATAAATACACGGTGGCAAAAATGATGATAATGACAGTGATAGAAGTAGAAATAATATTAATGATATTATAATTATGATAATGATAAATGTTATCATTATCATCATTACAGTAATGACAACATAACAATAACGATAACCATAATACCACCATTAATTAATGATTAACAAATATATGAAACAGTATTATTATTTTTGCTGTCCTTATCATCAGGATTTTAAATGTTATAATAGAAACCATAATAATAGATATAATAGCGATACTAGTACTGCTATAAACAATTTAGATAAAATTCAAGAAAGACATTCATATATATATATATATATATATATATATATATATATATATATATATATATATATATATATATATATGTCAGTACGATCTATATTTCAAGGTTGGTTGTACCATTAAGAGTTTTTCCTTTGATTTCATTACCTTCCTTTTTCCTATCTCCCATTCTTCTCTTTTTAAAACACTTCATCCTCTCTTCTTGGGAATTACATAAATTACGTGTTTTTTTGTTTTTTATCTTAAATGCTTCAATATGCTGTATTTGTTATGTGATTTACAATTCTATAGTCTGAAAATAACAAAAAGTGAGTGAAATAATATAAAATTTCCCCCCAAAAGGAATGGGAATCCAAACATTGTATGAATGATTCAAGGAACCTTGAGCATGGGATAACCCAAGTGGCGACGCATGGAGGTGGAGGAAGTTGCCAGATCCTCTATATAAGCGAGGAGTGAACTCGTGCTCACCACATTGCACAGCTCACCTCTAACAATGAATGTGAGTGCTTCCTCTCATATACATAATAATAGTTATATTCCACCGTTATGTACAGTTATATATATTAAAAGTATGCTGCTAAATGAAAGCTACTAAATTACTGTAGATCATAATGAGTTATTTTGCTATCTTCATTTGCAGAGTATGAAGGCCGTAATTGTGTGTTGCCTCCTAGTGGCTGTCTCCGCCGGTGTAGACCGAAGGAGAGGAGGAGGGCGAGGATCCAACAGATTCCTTCCTGGAGGCTTCGGTGGTGTCCATGGAGGCGGTCTCTTCGGCGGCGGCATTCATGGTGGTGGAATCAACGGCGGTGGAATTCATGGTGGTGGAATCCACGGTGGTAGTGGTATTATCGGCGGTGCAGTCTCCACTGGTCCAAGTGATTGCAGATATTGGTGCAAGACTCCGGAGGGTCAAGCCTACTGCTGCGAGACTGTGTATGAACCAGAGACACCTGTTGGTACCAAACCACTGAATTGCCCACAAGTTCGTCCCACTTGCCCCAACGTGCGTTCTGGACCTCCCAAAACTTGTTCCAACGACTACAAATGTGCTGGCTCGGATAAATGTTGTTTCGACAGGTGTTTGGAAGAACACGTGTGCAAACCTCCCTCCTTTTTCGGCAACCATTTTCCCTTCTAAGGCTAGTCATCTAGGGTAGAGAATGAATGATGTTTCCCGAATATCAACAGAGGAAGTGAAATCTGTGATTTGTTAATATTTATTTTTTTCATAATAAAACCATAAATGATTGTGATGTTTATTTCCTTAATCCAAAATTTGATGGTGGACGAGAATACAAATTACTTTAAATGACAAACCTTCATTCATCTATCCAAAATAAAAGATTTGTATCAAATAACGTAATATATATTCACTTAAACATGCCCTTTTCAATTTAGTTTATCTCACTGTGGGTAACAGCTATTAGTATGGCTACCAAGAAAGGTTTGAAATAACGTAAGTACCTGAATGATCTTTTGTACCTTTATCGTTCACCTGGTCATCATTGACTCTTTTTTTTTCTCTCTCTCTTTTTTTCTTTTTTTTAATGTATGACTAAATCTATCTACCACTGTCTTATTAAAAGATCAAACTTGATTTCGGCCTGTCTATGTACAATGCTTCTCAGAAGCAAACACGGTGTTTTTCTAAGATTTTGAGACTCTTATGTGTACACACATACATACATGCATGTATATATATATATATATATATATATATATATATATATATATATATATATATATATATATATATATACATACACACACACACACACACACACACACACACACACATATATATATATATATATATATATATATATATATATATATATATATATATATATGCATATGTATATATATAAACATATACATATATACATATATATGTGTGTGTGTGTTTAAAGTATGCTACAGAGATGAAGACTATGAATGTATTCAGAGGGTTAGTCTTCCTTGTGGTATTTCCATAAACAACACTGCATCTGTTTTATTACTATCACTAAGATATAATGAAAAACATAGAAAAAGAGCTGATTCAATCGCCTCGTCTATTCCACAGACTTTATTTCGAATTGATATTTGATAGATATCCGTTAAGAACCCTTGAAAGAGAAAAGGAGACAGAGAAAGAAAAAGAAAGTATAAGTAAGGTTGAAACAGAAAGGAAGGAAAGAGATTAACATAGATGATTTTTCATGACGTCACTATGCGTGTAGCAGATGACGTCACAGAGGAAGAACTGGTTTTGTGGTAAATGCAGAGTGTTTCCATCTCCACAAATTCTCCTATTTTAATATGCTTTCGCGGCGAAGTTATTCAAGTGCATTAACCTGTTGAATTTGTCCAACCTGAACAATGTCTATATTTCCAAGGTACTCTTTCGCATTTCTCCTTCTCCATATCCCGTGATGGATATTTTTCTCATAATTTCTTTTGTTCTTGCTTTTCTATCCTTTCTATATATTATACTTTTTTATGTCTCTCTGAACTAGATGCCTATTTTTCACTCTTCTTTATTTTCCCAACACTTGCAATAGAAGTTTCCGCCTCGTTTGGTTATATCCAATGTGTTCTTTTGGGACGTCCTTTCTCGTTTACAGCCTTTATCAATTCTCTTTCCTATCTTTTCCGCTGCATATAATGGCATTTTTCTTCTTCATATTACTGATCTCTTTACTTCTGGGTCATTTGATTAGATCATTTCCTTCCTACGATTTTACACTCCTAATTTATATTCGCATCAATTCTTACTGCCCTTATGTGTCGTCTTTTCTCTTTTTTCTGATACTAATTCACCTTTCAGATCAATCGCTTTTCTAATAATTTTTATCACCCTTAGCATGATGAAAAAATAAATACATTCGAGACGATCAAAGGATAATTGTGTTTTCCTTCAGAACTGGATAAACACGGGAACCATTTATGACATGATACCTATACTTTGCAAGTAATACAATGGAAAACAAATCAGAGATACATGTAATATCAGCTTCATTGATACTAGTGTAATTTATATTATCAACAATTGTTAAATTCATAATTAAGTTGTCTTTTTACTTTCGTTGACAACAAGTTTCCTCTTCTTTATTTGTATTGGCAGCATATACTACAGCGTGTACACACCTACTACGACTAGACTGGAAATAAGAACCTGTGTTGTCATTGAACTGAAACCTCGCACGTATAAAAACCCTAGCAACTTCTCTACACCCTGCCCCTTTCCCCCTATTCTCTACCCTTCTCTTACCCTCTCCACGTACAGTAAGATCCTGACGTGACAGTCATTTTCCATTTGGGATTTTATGTTTGTTTAACATTTAGTT